>WYDF02283624.1:0-16880 GCA_009867245.2 Adranes taylori | reverse complement strand
ACTGAAGTAAGGCAATCGAACTGAATTGAAATAGTTACACACTCATGCCTGACGAGACCGCGAAACGGCGAAACAAGATCTTGTCGTATGATGACAGTAACATTTTTCAATTTCGCGATTGAAATTACGTACACACTAATCAGAATAATGTGATTTATTCGGTGCGAACAATACGGCTATTGTGATATAGCTAAAACCTGTTGTCCAACTACCGATGATTTTCATTTGAAACTGGACAAGAGCATTTTATTTAATCAGTCATTAATACCGAAGAAATTGATTTTTTATCCCTGAGAAGTGATGTTTGGTGGTTGCAAGTTACATTCTTGAGTGATCTTTGAAATAGATTAAATACAGTTAATTTAAGTTTACGCGCCCAGGGAAATATTATCACTATCTCTGGCCATTAAAAGCATTTATGGAATAACTTGGCTTGTGGAATTAAAAAATCAGCAACTCATACTTTAAATCTTTTCCGACGGTTCAGCAGAATTCTGTATAATTCCTTATCCAGCAGGAAATCGAAGAAAGTTTAAAGTTTTTATCAGCACCTTTGATGAAGTCTATTCCTTATCTGCATGCCTCCTAAATGGAATGGGTAGTCAACCCAATTTATGGACTCTACAATTAAGAATCTTGAAGGAGAGGAGGAAGAAAATTTAATTTGTTTAAGAAACAGATTGGGTTTCAAAGGATTATTGAGTGAAAAGGAGCTGGCTGAGATTTGGTTGGGTTTTAGCAGAAAAGTTTCTAAGCTGAGTAACGAGGCCGTGAAACCACTGTTATCATATTGATGCTCTCATCTCTCTGAGCAGGGTTTTTCAACACTTTCAGAGATGAAGTCTAAGAAACGCGAGAGACTTCAAATGATCGAAGAGGATCGATCGATCAATGTTTACTTGGAAAAACATTGATCGATAATTTGATTAAAATAGAAAAACAACTACAACAATCTCATTAATTTTCTTTAAATGTAAGTAAAATGTTTATAATAAATAATTTTTTCTCATAAAATGATTTCATTATTGTTTACGTATGAAGTTGTAGGCTTTCACAACCCCACTTTCATGTCACCGCGGCACCAAGTTTGGGAAACGCCTGATGTAAGTAGAATCTAATGAATTTTTTTATATATACTTTAATTTGTTTTGTCTATCCTGGACGATAAACAATCTTATAGACAACATAAAAATTATAGATTTCTCTTGTGCATTAATTTGTAGTAAATTTTTGAAAAACATCAATATGGCGCGACTAGTGCTTGTACATAAAATTTGTCAAAATAATTAAAATACGCGCTTTTGGTTACAATCATCTAACGCTGAAAACGGCCTATTCGTACTCATATAGGCCAATGCATCTAAAAAGGATGCATTCACGCATTATGCGTTACTGCATAAATGTGCTACATACATATTCAAACCCATTGACATATACATATCCAAACCAACAATTATTATAACACCCCCCTCGATCTCATAGGGAACACACATATAACGTTTCTGTAGTGAGTAAGTAGTAATGCAATAGTTTTAGCAATAGTATGGGTGAAATCAAAATGGCTGCCGATGACCAGACACCTTCATTACGTTCCCCGCATTTTCTCGCACTACTTAGTGACCAATCGTATCGGCAATAACCATCCCTACCTTTTGTATTTTAAACGATACTATCTCTACCCAGCTCATGGCCACTAAAAATTTTTTCGTGAAATATTGCGAATTTATATATCGCCACTCCCTAATTTATTTATTATAAATACAATGTACGCGGAGACATGTAGATAGAAACTCGAAAATGTATTTACTGCAAATAACTGAATGTGTATACCGGGCTGTCCTAGATCAAATTGGAATCCACAGGCATCTTTCTTATAAATGTTTTGCAACTTTACTTTATGATTTGAAATCTGTTATATAAAAATCTGAACCAGTTAAAAATTAGTACAAAAAATATGAAAGCCCTCAAATAAAATTCAAGTGTTTGTATACGTTTCACCCCTACACAAATTGAATTAAAGCAATTGGTTTTATCGTATTTTGCAATAAACAAAAGAAATCATACATCAGATTACATTTCGCTCATTAAGTTTTTTCTTCAAAATATTTTTTGCAGAAATAAAGATATATATTTAACTTGCAATTTTCTAATAACGAAAACACTTAACCGGTCTATTCAAATTTATTGCGCATGCATTACTATTTATTTAAGTAACCTCAAACGCAACACCCAGAAATGCTCTGTCATTGACGTTGGAATCGGAACACAACATACGATTTCGGCCGATGACAAACGAAAAAGAACACGTGGTCAGTGTTTACAAATTCCAAATTCATTAAACATACATAATAAAAATAGCATAATCTTAAAAACTCTATGTCAGATGTTTGTTTACATTCTTATCAACACGCTGATATACGAACATTTAGAAACGATAACCCCCGGTGTAGGCCTCTGGCCCATGGTCAATCAATATTCAAATTTCGCGCTAAAAGCACTAAAGTGTTACGTAATCACTGGCCTGGATGCCCTGTAAACTCTGCAAAGAGTGTCCATGAATCGCCCACGAAGCATCCGTCAATATTTTAATATATTGCATAAAATATGTTATCGGAATGGTGAATGCGCCGGAACTTACTAAGCTAAAAGTGTCTGCTCCATACGGTTTGATTGACTGTTCTATTATATCTTATTTATACACATTGTTGTATATTATTCACTGTTGTAACCATTCAATTATACTGTTTAGTTTGATTAAGAGATGTCAATCACGTCGAAAACATGCCGGTATATTTTTGCACAAAACTCTCTTAAATCTAAGAAACCATAGTGTATAATGCTAAAAATGCTTTTGTAAAGGTAATGCAAGTTTTATAAAAGCAACGGTATTAGCCTCTGATAGTGCTTATTTTTCACATAAAATGTATCTAAAGTTATCCACTTTGGACGGAAGTATTGTCAATTTTTCTCCAGTTGATTAAACATGGCAATCGAAAAATGCTTAGTATACATCGAATTTTCAATCAGTTTACATAATTTTGCAACAGGAACAACATAAAAGCTTCAGGAAATTGACTAGTATCCTCAAGTTGCTACAAATCAATAGATTTTATCGTATACAACCGATATAAAATCGGCAATTTTTGCGTGTACATTCTATTCACAATGAGCCCAAAGACCCCGAATTCTGGTTTATCAACGGCAAGACTCTATCTAAAACAAGGTCAAATTTAAAAGGAGGAAACATTCTACTATTTATAAGAACGCGCAGGACGATGATTTCAATATTTAAATTTTATAAATATTAGTAAAACAGTTTTTTTTTAATAAGTGTAAATCAAGTATTTCAAACCTTTTACAGTTTTGAGTCCAGATCCTCTAGAACGTCTTTTATATAGAACTTCTTTATTGTATATGTTTATTGTATATGTTCGGTCGAAAGCTAATATTTTACCATTGTATGTTCACACAATGTTTTCACATTTTATATTTTCCACGTCAAGTACAATATTAGTGTATAAAGCACAAACCCCGAGGGCCAACATTTTGAGTGATTTGCTGTTTTGGAACAAACTTATAGAATACTGTGTTTATGTATAAACGAAAGCGTTATGTACCCTTCATAATATAGCTAAGTTTCACATTGGTATCTCCACTCGTTCAAAAGTTATGAATAGAAATGTCTAAAAGTGACCATAAAAAACATACTAAAATTAATGTTTTTTTTTTGGCGTGAAATGAAAATTTTAAAAACTTGTAAAAAAATTTAAAACTCAAAAACTGAAACTTATACGAGTATATGTTTCGTTTACTACTTCTTGGAAACTCTATGAAATATTGTTTCCAAAAATGAGCTGCACGTCCATTCCCTATCTTTCTGTATAGTCAAACAAAATTGTCAATCAAAGTCATTAAAAGTGTGAGTTCTCCAGTTTTTCCCAACGTATAAAACGTGTTGAATTCTAATTTTTTTCGTCGATGCCCCAAAATGAGTCACATTTTTGGATAACTATGTGCCCTATAACTATGTACTTTTTCTTTTCATCAGACAGTTTTTCAAATAAAAAATATAGGGCTTGAAATTGTCTACCAAATTCACTACAGCTAATATTTTTTACTTGTCGAACAAAGCGGCAAGTTACTTAAAAAAAAATCATTCTGTCACTTTTTCCATTATGTCAAGGGTCTCAACGCTTTTAATATATTATTAGTAAGTTTCAAAAAAAGTTTTATACAAAAATTTTTAATTAGTCCAAATTTAAATTAATGTCAAACAAAAATCAACTTTGCAATTTTCATCTTTGCATATTTACTTTTATAAGGATTATAAGATAACTACTACAATTTTGGCTTCTATTTTCAACAATATTGCCTCCTATCAGAAATTAAACCTTAATTGTTGTTCTTATGTTTTAAATTCATTAATTACATACGGAAAAATATATCAATGACTAAGTAAGACACGTGCTGGTTAAAACGGTAATCATCACATTCCGATGTAAGCGAAACCAAAGTCAGGATAATAGTTGTGGCTTTTCTAGACAGAAATTCCTGGACTATTCAATATAACGAACAAATTTCTACTATCGCGTTAAAAATTATACTATTTAGTCATAAATTATAATCAATGGACTTTGTTACATGGAGTCGATACAAGAATGTCAGAACTTTTCAATTATTTTATTTAACTATTTAATGCGAGGGCTGACTGAAGTGATCAAAACAGATAGAATAAATTAAGAATCAATTTGTTGTTAAAGAACGTGATTACGTTGCTAACAAATTGTTAATTAGTAACCAAAAAGTTAACAATACCATTTATAGATTAAACTTTATCTAAATACCTTTAGTTACAACATTTACCCCTAAGATTTGTAATTAATCAATGCATTATTAAATTAATTAAGAATTCAATTATATTTCAGACTGTTTTTTAAATTTATTTCTTGAAGTATAACAATAAATTTAAATGGTTCTCTATCATATCAAGAACGTACCTCGTCACTACTCCGTGTGGGGGGTGACATTTTGATGAAAGCGACAAAAAACAAAAACATGTGTATACATTTATATACCCTCATATTTGATCAATACTAAATTGCTCTAGCACTAAAATGATGCTGTTATACGACGCTGATAATGATGCTACGCGATACACGTTTAATTTAAATTTGAGGGCGCATGATATAACCTCAAAATAATACGTGCCAAAATTACATTGCACTTAAAAATTCGCGGGTATTTTGTTCACAAAACAAATATATGGTCAAATGATCAAATGATAGTCGATTGTGCCTATAACTTATTTTCTTATGGACAATTGGTCCAGAACTCCAGATTATTCGATTAAATTGGATGAAAATCATCAAAATTTGTTTTGGGTTTTTGATTCAGTACTCAAAATTCTCCGAAGTTTAATAATATTTTTGATAATTTTTTTAAAACATTACTGTGGTTTTGATCAGAATTTTCTTTCGATCAACGCGCGCAGCTTGTAGATTTTTGTTTCAGGGTTTGTTCAATTTCATTGCATTCCTATTTTGAGTTTTGTTCTTGTGTCACTACTATTTTGTTTTTGCTAATAAAGTTTACATTTTTGTATAAAGATATGCTATGCATATGTATACTGGCGCTAACTGATGCATATTGATGTAAACTGACGTTACAAGGTAGAGTTATTAGAGTTAGGAGATGTATAACTCCAAACTTGTGGGTAGTGTCGTATATTTTATGCTCATTTTCTAAATTTAAACACTCAATATTCTTTTTCAGACAAAAATGCTCAACTTTTCTTTTTTGTTTTGTTCGATCCCTTTTTTTTGAAGCTAATTCAAAGTCAGTCACTAATGAAAGAATTATTTACAAAACAACCGATTGTCGAAATGTGTAAACATGGTTGGTATATTGCTAACGGGGTCCGTGCAAATGACGCGAGACGTAGTGTTCTTTTTCCTTCGAAAATATTAAATTGCAAGAAATTTCTAGAAGCTCATGCACTGCGGCATTTGGTATTCAAATTATAAAACTCTACCCGAAAATCTACGAAAGACTTGGGAACAAATTAAAGCTGATTTTATTAAAGAGTTTTGAAGGGGCAGGGGGGGGGGGGATATTTAAAAAAGACATAAAATATAAATTACGTAACAGGAAACAAAAAGACGACGAGGATTTAGATCAAGGAATTAATGTCTATGATATTATAGACCATGTAGAAATGTGATTAAGTCCTATTTATTTTGCTAATTATATAAGCCTCACAAGGCATGACATAACTATATTAGAATTAAGGAATATAAAAAAGGAATTAGATGAAATCCATAAAGAAGGTGTCATAACATATAGAACTTCTGCACAATAAAGAAACGTTACTCCTATTTCCTCGAGGCATGCTCCTTATAGGAACCCGCATAGTTTTGGGAAAAGGGCAGTAAGTTGTAATAATGTGGGTGATATATAATGTTGGATAATTGATAATAGATAACGGATAATATGGGTGATGTGTAATTCTAATAACGTAGGTGGCAGATGAACATATTAACTATTTAATAACTTAATGCAGATACTAATCTAATTAACTGGTAGACTAGATAGAAGGAGAAGAGAAGAGGAACAAAGAAGGAGATATAAATAAGAGACACCGGTCGGAAAATTATTTATTAAAGAAAGTTGTGGCAAAGATAATAAAAAGAATGGGAAACAGAATAGGGAATGGAGTTGCGATGAACTGTATGGAAATATGGTACGGATTAAAGAGATAAAAAATAAATGTCATGAAATTGTGTAAATATGAACAAGGGAAAGAAGGAATCAGTGAAGGAAGTAAACATGATTAGTTGGGATATACAAGACTTACAAAATTAACTACGAAATACAGATTTGAAGATTTATCTAGAAGTATTTGACGTGATAGGATTTTTAGGAAGCATGTAAAAGAAAGAGCACGTGGTTGCATCATTACTAATGAAACTAGTAACGGTATTGAATGGAATGCTATGTGCTCCAGGTGTTTAAGGATATATGACAACATGTAGATGATAGGATTTGTTTACGTGAAAAAGATTGGTATGAATTTATGGAAAGTAAGAGTAGAATGCAAAGAGAACATGAGGATAAGTTTGAGCACTTGCTGTTAATGGGGGATTGGCATCTGAGGCTAGGCGGGATGGGGTATGCGAATATTGGAGAATATGATGAACTTAGAAAAAGGTGGTTAAATGATAAAACTATAGGTTCTAAAGTGAAAAGGATTATTGAAAGGACCGAAAGGGAGGATTTAATTGTTGGAAATGGATATATAAGAAGTGATATATTAGGTGAACTTATAACTACAGCACACGGAGAGGGGTCTGAAATAGACTATGTATTAATGAATGCGCGAATGGTGGAATTTGTAGGATGTATGAAAATGGGAGACAGAGTTGAAGCGGATCATTTTCCGATAGAAATGACATGTAAGAACAAGTGGAGTATGAGTAATATAATGGAAGAGGATAAAAAGTACGAGTTAATGATGGCTGTATTTAAATGGAACGATGAAGAAGAAAGAGATTTCAAGGGCAAATGGAAAAATTTGTTTACGTGATCGCCACCCCATCTTTCATATATTGGAAGTACTTCGTTTTGTTATATCTTCCATAAAACAAAAGTTGTCACCTTTTAAGTTGTCCATTAAATTCAATTAGCACAAAAGTGTTTAGGGTAAACTAAACAACATTAGTCTAATCTATAAATCGCCTACCCATGAGTCCCCCAGTGCCCATATTTGCTTAGGGTGCCAGCTGTCCGCTTTCCCGCCGCCTAGGGCCGCACCTGACTCACATTTTCCCCGCATTTGCTACGGCACGGACAACTGGGCTGTCCGGTTTGGAATGGCCTACGACCCCTGTTGACTCTCGCGTTGGCTAATTCCTAAAAGAGCAGTCTGGCGTGCGTTGAGTCACTTTTTGTTTGTTTCCGCTTTGCGTAAAATTGAGATCCCTGGTTCTAACATTTGTTCCCCAAGTTTTATGTTTTCAACTTTCATAGGAACCGAGATATTTAATGTAATACAATAACCGGTGTCAAATTAACCGATCGCAATATCTACAAAACAAAAAGCATCCTGTATATATGTTAGTTTGTAATTTTTGAAGAAATCTGTATCAAATAAAATTGAGCGAGCTTTTGTTGGCCTATATAATAAAGTTTATTCAAGTGTCCTATCTTTTTTAGTTCCTGATATAACAAAAAGTTTGTTAAAGCTTAAATGTGGCAACGTCGCGCTATTTACCACCTGCAGAGATGGTACTACTTTCATTCGACGCAAAATACAATGTACTATGCGCGAGCGAAATTTCAATCTCCTAATTTTAAAATGGAATTTTTCAATAAAATAATCATTTTGAACTCCTCCCAAAATTATAATATGCACTAGCCACTGATAACATTTATTCAATTGCAAAAGTAGTTTATATGTCTCATACAACGTAAAATAATTTTTCCTGTGACTTTGCATATATGAGCTATTACGTATGCCTTACATGTATATAATATGATTGTTGAATGTCGGTTGCCATGGTGACAAATTGCAAAATTTTAGGTTATTAAAGGGCATCTCTTTGAAACGATAAGAGATAGACTCATCATACGCAGTATCCTTTTAAATAGAATTACAAGGGGAACCAAAATTTGAAAAAAATATACAGGGTGTTACTAAAAAGTTTTTGAAACAAATTTATATTGCTCAAAATCAGTCAAATATATTAAGTTGCATACACTGGCGAAATTCCCTTTTACTTACATACGTTCCCCAACTTTCAGGAAGCGAGATATTTAGGGTCGTACAATTCGTTTTTCAAGGTCAAATTACTCCGGTGCTTTGATGTGCTACTTTAATCTCGGTCAGTCGCTTAGATATTAAAGGAACTTTCGACACAAAAAACTTAATTAAAATCCTTCGTTAAGTTTCTGACAAAATCGACCGCAAAATTTGCATAAAACATATGTTAAATTGAGATTTCAGAAAAAAAAATTTCAAATAAAATCGAAGGGCATTTATGTGGCCTATAGAATAAAGTTTATTTCAGTATTCTATCTTTTACAGTTCCTGAGATGTTTCAAAAAATTTGTTAAACTTCAAATGTGGCAACACCGCTTCTTATACAATTTAGCAACATGGGAGTTCTTTATTCGACGCATAATATAATGTGCTAAAATTTCAGCCTCCTAGTTTGAATACGAAATTTCTGAACAAAAAAATTGCTGATGTCCGGCATATTAGATTTATAAAAAATATGAAAAAATCGTGTAGACTGTGGATTCACAATCTACACCTGCCTACCAAATTTCATCCAGATCAATCCCATAGGCACATCTGTACATACATACGTACAAACAGACACCTCAAAATCAACCCTTCTTTTAATATTTTGAGCAAGAAAAAATCTTGACAAAAAACTTTTTATATGAGAAATCGTTCCTTCTGGCCCCCTATATGAAATGCGTATTAACAGATTGCAATAATTTGAATACAAGAGACTTACTAAGGTGAAATAGAAACAATCTCAAAACATGATCCTATATCTTTCACATACCAATATGTATTACATACCTATGTGGTATATGAAAGATAAAAAGCGGTAAGGAAAATGAAAAATATAAGTTCCATTTAAGGGGAAAGAAATGGACATAGTTAATAGGTACAAGTACTTAGGACAAGTGCTTACTTTCAATGGGATTTGTAATGGGCATGTAGAGTTGGTCGTAAAAAAAGCGAAAGTTGCAGTGGAAAAATTGGTAAGAATGTGTGGGAAGAAAAGTTTGAAGATTCAATAACTGGATTAACAAAATTAGGAAAACTAAGTTGTAGAATAACTAATAAACTCAATTACAAATAATCACAAAATACTTTGAACAAGCCATCGTTTGCTAAACATAGTTCACATCATATGATGATATTTAAAACATATTTTTTGCTGTAGATTGAACAGAGAGCGTCAAATTAATCCGCAAAGTATTGCCACGTATAGAAAAATAAAGGTTTGAATTAAATATAATCGATGCAAGCAGGTTAATTAGGCTATAATTTATTTTAGTAATTTAACTTGCACTAATTATATACGAGAGAAAAGTAGCAGTTCTGAGAATTTACACACGTCGATATTTCAGCCGGATGTAGCCGCATTCCAATCTACAATTATTGTTCTATAGCTATAGTATAGGAGCTCGAGTTAGGCAGGCGTTCTTTACGAGTCTACAAAAGGACATTTTGGGAGCTACATGATTATTCGAAAGGCGGTTGACATAGATTTGAATCGCAAACTTACCAATTTTAATACTTAAAGTCAGTGAATCAGGTTGTGATATACGCATGCAAAGTTTTTATACTTATTTACTTCATTTTTTTGTGCAAGGACTGATCGGATGAATTCAGCTGTTTTAAATTACTTAACTATGTTTATAACTAACAGAAACCAATAAGAACAAATATGTTAAATCTTTACGTAACTTCTTCAATCAATTTTAGTTATTAAATTAAACCCCAATATTTTTGGTAAAATATATCTAAACATTAAATGAGATATTAATTATATTTAATTAAATTAAAATGCTTTCTTTAATTGAACCTCCGATAAGTTATAAATAGTTCTAATTTTCTATCATCTCTCTGAGTGAACAACCCCATGTCAGTATCCTTATAATTGGAACCTGACATTTTGGTAGAGGCGCCAGTATACTATTTCACACTTTTAATATAAACGACAGGAAGCATGTCGAATAATTCATAACGGACGGTATCGTCATATCGATACATATAAAGACTTGCACACGACTTCACCTATCTTTTGAGGACAGCACCAAAAAACAACGAGGCCCTCAGTGCCTCTGTATTTCCCGTCCACTACATTTGTGCGATATCAATTTCCAAAAATGTATGCAATTGATCAGTGGCTCAACTCAAATATAAATTCTTCTAGTAAACATAAGTCACTAATAGTTGGACGAAATCTAAAAGTCATAGTCATCTGCAAATTTTTTTTTGACCCAATTGGAAAAACTCTCGAATCCGGCAAGAGGGAACATTCGGTCACTGAAAGGGAACATTTGTGTACATTTGATTTTACAAATACGTTTAGCCTTGCACGAAAATCATTCATATGAAGTTTGGTTATGGTTTGGTGGACGGTTTGATTCATATTAAGTTTGGTTACAACCGTTTAAATTTCTTTTATTCTATTTATTTAATATATCTACAGTGTCAAAGTTTCGGCTATATAAGTTAGAACGGGAAGGAAACATGAATCAAACCCATTCCTTTTCAAACTTTGCTTCGTTTCATTTTACTCTTGAAATGTGTCTGAGCTTTTGTCCGCATGCTGTCCAACCGAGTCTCATTCTTCGCGTTACATCAACCGTCTAGTTTTCTAGACCGAAATTTAAATTGTGACCAAGGTACTTGTAATTATCGACAACTTCAATGACGTCATTTCTAAATTTGATGACTCTAGCATCATCAATGTTAGTCATGATATTGGTTTTTTCGTTGACTTGTACCAACACAGTTTCTAGTTGTTCTAGACTCGTTACTATGTTCAAGAAATCATCTGCGAAGCAAAGGTGGTTCAGTAGCCGTCTTTGATACTAAATACCATTTATATTTATACCAATTTCACTCTAATCTACTTTTTTGAAAACAGTTTCTATAATTGTTGTGAATGTTGCATGAAATAGCATCTCCTTGACGCACTACACTTCCAATTTTGAAATGACTCGTGTATTCATGGAGATTGACAACATCAATGGACAACATCGTTGTATGAATGTATGAGCATGTGAATAAACTGAAGACTGTCCTGTAGTGTGCAACATTATGGTACTTTGATGTGAAGCCGCACATTATGGAATCAAGGGTAGTGAAATGGCGGACAACTCGGCAGAAAAACCGAGAGCGGATTCAATATTTGGAGCTCCACCCATGTGGGCTACATGCATTAAGCAATAAATGAGGACTCAATAAGAAATTAGATACCGAAGCCATTAGGAATTAAACACATAAAATATGTTATATCTGGTTCCTTGGACAAGAGCAAGAAACAGCTACTGAATCGAGAGAGGAAACAAACGAGAAAATACACTGAGATAAAATCGGTTGTATTGCGAGGACACACGACTTCTTGGCGAATGAGTATAAGGTAGAGGACATAAGAGATCTTGAGAGTCGCAACGCTTTCCTAACCAGTTGTAAAATAATAATTACAGTAAAGTGGTAGACATATCAATTAGTATTAAACTACTTGGTAGTCAATTCAGTTCGCAGAAAACTTTGCTTCGTTCTTCTTTCGATAAACAATAAGTACCTAATCCATTATAATTGTCGAAAGGGACTGATAACATGTAATGGGGCAGCTGATGTACCGATTATTTGTCACACGCTTCTGTTTTAATTACTTATTTATTAATATTACACTTACAAGAAGTCTATCAATTAATGTGCCCTAAAAAGGAAATAAACGTTAGATCTCCTGATTTAGCTATCCATCAAACACTAGTATATACCAATTACGTTGTAATCAAATCGTTCATATAAACATTCTTCTGAAGAAGTTTGGAAAATTTCTATATACCACTGAACAGTGAAGTGTCATCAAAAATAATAGGCCCAAATAAATAATTGAACTGCCCCGCCTATGACTTTTGGTTTTTTTGTCAACAACGAAAACAGGAGGCGAATCAAGTGTAGAAAATGTGACAAGTACTAAACTTTCTCATTACAAAACCATTTAGAAACTGGAAAAATTATTTGGAAAAGTTTAATAAACATGTCTCAACGAAATATCATAAATTAGCAGAATCGCCTGAAGCGATCAAAATGGTCAAAGATCAAGCGATCAAAGAGTGCTTCAGCAGAGAAAAACAAGAAAATAGCCTAAGACAACAGAAACAGTTTGAAAGCTATCATCAAAACCGAAGGTAATGATTGTAGGTTTATGGTTCGTCTTTGTTAGTATTAGCCCTTCTTCTCTCTTCTTTATTAGCTAAATCGTATATATGTTCTCTATTCTCTGTTCTATTCTTTATTAGCTAAATCGTGCTGCTACATAGCGGACACTGATGTCCACATTAAGATCTCTAAGAAGTAAACAGCGTTTTACTCGGAGTTTTTAAGAAGGCCAATAAATGAGCTCCGATGAAATAATAATTCTGCATTTGACTGAAAGGCAACTTTATCGCCTAAATGTCCAGGCAGACATAGCTGAAGTACACTAGCGAAGAAACCTTTTCATACGTTTTGTCCGTCATTTCAACACACATTTGGATCATGTTCCCAGACTAATGAATATGTCATAGCTAACATTCAGCTCTTAATTCAGAATCGAAACAAAATGGACAAAAAAAATTCCAAAAAACCTAGGGGCGCTGTACCTCAGTTATAATGATGAAAAATCGTTACCATTTGATTATAAGTATGAGCCGTAATACAGAAGGTGGATACATTCTTTTGAAAAATACAGACATTGACAATGCAGACAATATACAGACAATGCCGCTGTTTCAGCAGCGACTACCGAACGAACTCTTCCAACGTTAAGGCGACTTAAAAGGTATATCTGAAATAAAATTGGACCGGAGCCAGGGACACGATTGGCTCTTCTCACGTTACACCAAACCATAATTGTCGATCCTGAAGATGTAATTCAGCGTTCTATATCAACCAGAACAAGATCAAATCTCATTCCTTAAAAACTTTATATCTTTGTTTACGTAATTCTGTAATATGCATATTTTTATCGTAATCCATGTAAGTAACATAAAAATCTATTTACTTATGCATAGTAATATCAACAGCATACACACATACTACATCACCCTGCAAATCCAACATACATCACCCGCATACAAAATATAGGTATATCAAATCCGAATTATACAGCGCCTAGCTAACTAAAACACAACACATACATGACGGCTATTATCAGACAAAATATTGATACATCCCACACAAGAAGCCACCTACGCTATAGATCTTTCCAAAAAGAGATATATACTGAAGTTAGCAACACAGCACGAAGAAAGACTTCTTTGCGATTCCTTCGAGAAAGCGACGACCGTTTGGTTTCGCCCAACATGACAATCACACTGATTTCAGGACAAGGAAAATGTAAATATGCAGAACCGCCAACCTAGCAGCTGCAATCAGATTTCTGCGGTGGACTAACCAGTAGAGCACGAGAAGACTTGTGGCTACGAACAGCAAGATTCGAAACACATGATTCTCGCCGTTAACCAGCTCGTGGGCCAAGGGGAGAACTGTAACTGCTGATCCCAAAACGCGTCAGCAACGAGGGAGCAGCTACAGCGACCACCAGCACAACGCATGCACCACAGGAAGACCCATTTGATACCCTCCTTTTCTTATGCGAAGCAACACAATAGCGCTATCTACCGGCGTTATCTGCACCTTAGCCAACCCTACCGCCGACCCCGTCGTACACATCGAAAGGGTCGCCAACAGCACGCATTATTCGTGCACTTACGCTACCAGTCAGCAACCTACTGTCAGAACCACCGTATCTACCGCCCACCTGACGGAGAGGACACGCGTCACAGCCTCACAAGAAGAAAGAACCAGGCCGCCATCAAGCAGTGGAACTGACAACATCGTACCACCTATTCACTCCAAAATATTGTAAAAATGAAATATAAACTATAAATGTACAAGAAAAAAACAAATCTGAATGAACTAATTATTGTAAGAAGAGGGAATGTCTGTGATATTAGTGTGCTGACCATCTCAACACCACAACCCAGATACTAAGCCGGTATTTGTATAACCGTTATAATTCAGCTGCTTCACATAAAATCCACTAACTACAGTTTTTTTATAGACTTTTATGACAGTTTTCTTGACAATTCAAAAAAGTGGAAACTAATCTTCAGAAAATTGATATGGATATCTGGAATATCTTTTACACATACGGTAATACATATTTGATTTACATGGAAATGTCGGTTTCTTGTTCTCTTGAAATATAACTTCAGATTGGTTCAAGATTTTAAATATTACTAAATGTAACAGTCAAATATATTGCTCATTTATCAATAGCTCTATGTTCAATATTAATGAATATTCTCATTTAATTCGACTCGATCTGGGACACCCGATATATTAATATATGTATATATATATATATATATATATACATACATACATCCTTATATATATATACATATATATATAAATATATATATATTTGTGTTTAAATGTGAATTGGTATTGACTAGGGAAATTTATAGAGGAAACAGGAATTGTTCTATGTTGTCCAGCCAAATTGTCGATTCTGCAAGCGCGCAACGTTTTACTATATACGTGCAACAGAGGAAGAATGCAACGAAATTCCCTGTACGTCCCCTTGTATCCACTAATTCGCGCCCAGTACCCGAATTTACATTAATATATTTTATTGATGGAATTTTTGAGCATAAATTTCAAGATGGATGTTTATTATATTGCACTGTATATTATTATGATTATTATTATTATATCTGTTTAATTGCATTTTGCGTAATTTATAGACTCGTACGGATTTGACGTCTAGTGATTATGGGGCGTTGTGTACTCACTGTTGGCAAATAAATTACTATGGTTTCTAAAAAAGTTAGAAGCTTATTTATTGTTATGCCAATTCGATTATTTCTAGTTTGTGAATTCAACGATTTTACTTCTAAAAACTGTTTTTAAAATCTGTCTATAACAACAGATAACGTGTTTTCTAAAAGTAAACAGACGTGACACAATATAACTAAGAAGAGATACATTAAACCCCAAATAATTTACTAAAGTCATAAAGGAAATATTTAAATCCCTTGATTGAAATTAACGAATCAGATATCTAATACTATTATGCATGTTGCTTATACTGTGATTGAGTTGAGTAAGCGTCACAAAGAACTCAGTTAGGCGTTCGGATAAACAAATTGGCCTAAAAACAAACTTCTCCAAAGCAAAGATTGTATCAAATTGCAACTTAGATAGTTTGAATATCGATCAGATGGCAACGAATTATTATTAGTGGTCTTGAAGAGATGTGGACCAGATAATAGTGTCATCGAGATATACTAAACAACATTCGGTAAGTAATCTACTTAAAATTTCATCAATGGGCCTTTGAAAGATTCATCGACTGTTTTTAAAATGTAATAGTATACAAAGAAACTCGTAGTGGCCAATCCCTGCAGAAAAAGCATGTCATTGGGATTGATTTCAATCTGACAGAACCCGGAGGCAAGGTCGAGAGTTGTTTAATACATAATCTACACAGTTATATAATACATACAGTTATATAATACATATTTAATCTAAACCCTATTTACACATGAAGTCTTTACAATTTATTTATATCAACAGTACTTTCTGTTGATAAAATTGTTCTAATCAATATATCTAATGAACAAGGATTTAAAAGTGGCACGCTTAAATATATGATCGTTAATTGCATATTTTAATAAGCTTAGCGATATTTTGCTCCAAAACTGTTACAATATTCGCCAAAATAAGCAGTACCGAAATATGGTTCGCTCTGGAATGGCTTTGCGGATGTCTGTTTGTCATGGATGGCGGTTGTCTGATGTCGGATGTCTGTTTGGTCGTGAACTGTCATAATAACATTACGCTTGTGTTAAAGTCCTTCTGTAAATGGTTCTGGCAACTGAAGAAAAGGTGTTTATAGTAGAACATTATTTCAGTCCCGTGTGGGGTTGCTAGTCCCCAATTGGGCGCCTCCCCAGGTGGCGGATAGGGGAATGCCTCCCAGATATGGGTGGTACCGAGGAAATCAAATACTCGGGGCGGACCAAAAACTAGCACCTAGGATACGACGGCCTCCATGTTAGGAGCGGTAATC
>WYDF02283613.1:0-10912 GCA_009867245.2 Adranes taylori | reverse complement strand
ATTAATTATGAATAATTTATCAATTAATTCATAATTATTCAATCAAAAACGACATAATTAAAAAAACTTTACAACAACTATACAATTCATAACAAAAAGATTAACAAAAAGGATTAAGAAATAAATTTAAATTATACTTAAGATTTAAATTTGATTCTATTATACTCATATATAATTTAAATTTATTTCTTAATCCTTTTTGTAAATATTTTTGTAATGAATTGTATAGTTGTTGTAAAGTTTTTTTAAATTATGTCGTTTTTGATTGATTAATTATAAATTAATTTATAAATTATTCATAATTAAGGAGGTATGAAAAGCTGTAAATACACTTTTGAAGACCGTAAAATTGTCAGAGCACAAATCAACAGTTTCCCACGAAATGAGAGCCAGTATAGGCGCGAAAAGTCAAAAAAGGAGTATCTAAGTAGTGACCTGAATATACCTTATACTTATACAAAGCATTCCTATTGAACTTTCATGATTCTCGTATTAAAATTCAATTTTATCGCAATGTTTTCAAGAAAGACTTTAATCTATCCTTCAGGCGCCCACGAGTAGATACGTGTAAAATGTGTGACTTGCTTAATTTACAGTCCAAATCTCGTGATGCCGTGGAAACATATTAAGCAAAGCTCAAAGTCGTTTGATGCAATGAGAAAAGATGCTTTGGCCTAGTAAAATGAAACTAAATTTGGTAATGGGTATACAAAAAGTCTTCTCTCTGCCTAAATTTACTCACAGTAATATGTATTATTCAAGACAGTTGTCGTCCTTCAACTTTGGGGTACATGTATCCAATAATGGTGATGGCATTATGTGCTTATGGCATGAAGGTCAGTCTGGTAGGGGAGGCAATCAAATGGTGTCGTGTCTGCTAGAGGCAGTCAATTCTGGTACCGTGGATTCTAATAAAAGAAATTTGACTGATTGGAGTGATAACTGCGGTGGACAGTTGAAAAACCGCATCCTTATGTTTCTGTACATGATGCTTATAAACTGGGGCATCTATGACACCATAGAACATAACTACCTTGTAGTGGAAAATAGTTTTTCTTCTGCAGATTTTGCTACTATGGAAAAGATGCTAACTTATGCAAAATGCAAGTTATAGACGATATAAAAGAGGTTCTTTTGTCTGCCAGAGTAGCTAAGCCATTTAAAGTTTTGGACATGAACGGGCGATTTTTCGACTTTGATAGTGCCTCAGCAGAATATTTGAACAAAAGACCATTGAAAATATCCACAATAACGAGCACGAATCTCACCAACACTGAACCAGGTACAGTTTACTACAAAAACAATTAAGGGACCCTTCCTGTATGGAATAAAATCAAAGTTCTGAAATCTGGTGCTCAATAGTGCAGCGTTTCTCTTGAGAAAAATAGACGCATGCATTGAATTAACTCAAAACAAGAAGAATGATTTAGCAAAGATTATATCTTATTTGGATGAAAGAAACAAAGATTTCTACCTATACCTTGTGGACTATCATCTAGGCCTATCATCTATGAAGCGTGTTTCAGGTTTGCTTCGATATAATTTTACGTAGTACGATATAATCTCAAGTTTTCAGTTATATGAAAATAGCTCCTTTAACTAAAACTTACCTTTTAACTTAGCTCTTTTCTTTTTGTTCAAACATAATATTTTTTACTGATGTTACTTGTTGTTCAATGACTATCTAAACTTGCAGGTGTACTTTTTGTATTGTGCATAGTGCATACAATATTTTTTTAAAAACAAAATAAACTTTTATTTTTTAAATATACAGTTTTTCTTTTATACCTAACAATTCACTTTTTGGCTCTTAGCTATCTTAGCAATTTATGTCTTCAATTATTAAAACCCTTTCTTTAATAAGGCCCAAGATTTAAGCTTATTAAAGCAAATACGACTCAAGAATTAAATAAAAAGACTTCAAATAAAACGTCACGATTTTTAACCTATCTATTTTCTCTAGATAGTGTATTACATATATCATCGTGATAAAATGGGGTTAATAAATTTAGGGTAATACTGAAACAAATACTGTAATGATAGAGTCAATAAAAAATTAAAGGTGTGGTTTTCTTTAATTAACGAATATATATATATATATATATATATATATATATATAGAGTAATAGAGTAATAGAGTAATATAATCGAATTTTAATATGGATATAATAATTATAATGTCCGTTCTATTTCGACGCGCTTGACTATTGACTGTCCGGTGATGTTGCCCTCATCGCTGTGTAAAAGAAATGGACGAGAACACAGCGTAGGTGACGCTGTGTACTTCCATCCGCCTTATTATGTGTGAAATTTCCGCTCCTATTTCTCGGCCATCCTGCTAGACAATCGTCCCCGATCGTGCCTAACTCGTAATCAGTCAATATAGCTGGCACTCGACGCACACGCCGTATTTGTGTAGCCGTCGTGTGACGGCTTTGTGAACAGTTGTACCAAGCTTTCTGTAGCAAGCTTTGTCTTTCTCTTCTTTCTTTTGATGTGCACCATTGCCACTTTCAATTACATTACCCTGTTTCTCCATATTACCATTCACTTCTGAATGACTACAATCATCTTCGTCTTCTTCGCTCGAATCGCTGGTTCTATCATTTCGATAAATTTTAATTTGAGTCACATGCACTGTAGTTCGTAGTGTCCTTGCCCCGGTTCCAGGTATTTCTGTAATCCTATAGGTGTCGCTACGTAAAACTTCTGTAATAACATAAGGTCCTTTATATTAATTTCGCGTTTTAGTTGTCTACAATCGCACCTTTGATGTATATTATACTGCCGACGTCATACGAGGGACCTGCATAATGATGGCGATCATATCTCGATTTAGTGTTTTGTTTATCGTTATTTAATTTCTCCGCTATTTGTTCTCTAAATGCACCTAAGTCTCTTGTTTTCACCAGAACTTGGAGCTGCATAGTCTCATGACATGACTATCAATGAAAATCCTGTATTTCCTATTCCTGGTTCATTGCTTGAGGTGCCAAGCCAAGAACTTGAATCTTCTCTACTTGGTCTATATAATGGGTCTCTGTTCCTGGTCCATCAAAGTAGGCACTTTTGATGAAGACGAACGAACTCCTGTACCTTTTGCTGACATAGCAACGACCCCAACTGTTGTACGATCTTCAAAGCGAGGTCAAAGGAAGAGAAATCAAGATGCTACCCTATTGATAGCAACTCGATTGAAAAATATTTGAGAAGAGAAAGAAAAGAAAAAGAAATCAAAACAAAATAAGGCTGGACAAAAGACCAAACAAAAACTAAAAAAGGAGGAAATAATAAGAATAAGAAAGGAAAATCTTACAAATGCAAAATTTCGCAAGAAACTTCTTCAGATAACGACGGTGAAGAAACTGGAAATGTCTACGACGATGAAAGTAATGATGAATTGAGCATGGACAGTCAAGAATATAATAAACGTAATCTTTGCGAAGAATATGGAAGAAGCCATAAAATGTGGTATCGTTGAAATATGGGATTGTCAAATGGATACATCTGCGATTTATGTAACTAAAATTACTTAATGAAGATGTTTAATGATGGTCAACTATGTTTTAGTTGCTTATGGTTGATCTCTCTAATATGTGTTAATAAAAATGTTTCTCAATTGCTATATTTTAAAACAGCAGGTTTGAGCGTCATTACTGTTTTGCTTGAGGGTTATTACCCTTAGCGAGGGGCTATGCCGTACAAATCTGTTTTTTTTTTAAATTTTAAATTTTTTTTTAATATAAACAAAAATTTAAAGAAATACATCGTTTTCCCCTTAACTGAACGACATGCCCCCCGCCTTCCCTTTTATAATTTATTAAAAAGAGAATAGGATCAAACACAATTAATCGTTGAAGTTTCCGAATTAATCGTATAAGTTGCCTATCTTAACCTATCTTAATAGAGGAAAACAAATGCATATTAAAAATTATTTCTTTCTTGGAATAAGTGCCCGTTAGCTCAAATGGAGGAGCAATTGACCGGCAATCGAGAAGTCCGTGTACGAGTCCCGGACGGGATAAACATTTTTTCGATACACAAATAATAAGAAATATTAATTTCATAATTTATTCTATTATACAATTAATCGTATTTGTTTATTAGATATTAATAAATGAATCAAATTTATCTGCTTGAATTTAAATTTATTATATAATATATATACATATAATATGTAGAGCACACATCAGATAAATAATTGATATTATATAAAACTAGTTTTAGTAATTGTATCCAGATCTATCACTGAATCCAGATTTTTCTGGAGTTAGATATTGTCTACTAAGCGATTTTTGATTTCTTTGCTCAAGTGATTCATAACCGTTATTGTAGTTTCCATTCTTTTCATAATTATATCCGTTCCCATTTCCATTGGAATATGCATGTTGCTCTTCTTCCGCTTGCTTAGCTGCGATAAAAGCCAATGATTTTTTAATTGCTTCCGGAATTGGAGGAGGCGTTGGTATATGATCACCAATTGGCTGAAAACCGTTTTCGTCTGCAATGTACCGCACAGAGTATGCTATGCCATCTGGTCCCATGTAGGAATAGGATCCTTCAACGGTAGCGGCTGCTTCATTAGAACGGGAATACTTAAGTTGCGATGATTCTTGCTGGCTGATGTGATTATCAGTTTCAAATCTAGAAACAATATCAAAACATTGATCATATATATGTAGATGCTTTCTTGTTAAGCGAATAAGAAGCTAACTGAATTGGGTTTTAAATAAAAATTTCAATATTGGATCATAAAATTTCTATTTAAAATATGTAGAATCAATATTCAAGTTTGATTTGATTAGTAATTCGAGATTACTAAAACGAAAGCTCTAAAACTATGTTAGCAGATTGTCCAGCTAGGAAAATAAATGACATATTCAAAAATCTTAACACAATGTTAATATAATTAATGGGCGTAGGTAAGGAGGGGAGCGGGGTGTTAAAACCCCCTATCACTTTTGAGTTTTCTGTAAACAACAAACACATAAGACGAATCAAGTCTACAAAATATTTTTTGACCGTCTGCTAGCATTTACATCCACTTACATTGCCCAACTGTTGAGAATTATTCGACTGGTGAGGATGAGGAAACTTTAAATATCAGTTTTGGTTCTGTGGTATTTCCGAAAGATTTGTAGTATTTAAACATATTTGGATGCAACATTTTTAGTTTCCTGTTTCCGGTAAACGAAATTTGAAGTTTAAAAGGAGCAGATATTTCATTGGCATATTCTGATGCTTTGTAAGGGGCACTGTGGAAAGTATACTTTATCTATGGAACTAAAGAAAGGGGTTGTGGGAACACTGCACTCTCTGGTTTAGAAAATGCTTTGAAGAAATTCCGTGAATATGCCTCAACGCAATATCATCAATTTCGCTGAAAGGAAAGCGGTAGATATTAGCAGAACCACTCAGGACGATCAAAATGTTGTAGAATACTTGAATTTCTAAAACAAGAAAATAGGCAAAAACAACAGAAACAGATTGGAAGGTATCGTATCTTGTTATTCAAGAATCATCAAAGCAGGCTTATCGAAACCCGAAGGTAATGAGTTCTTCTTTGTTAGCTATTAGCTCTTCTTCTTTTTGAACTAAACAGTACAGCTACTCTGATGCCCACATCAGGATTTCTAAGGAACGAACAAAAATTCATGCCAAGTTTTCAAGAAGTCCAAGAAATGAACTTCGGCAGCATAATAATTCCGCGTTTGGTGGAAGGCAAGTTTATCGCCAACATGGCCAGGCAGACTCAATCGAAGAACGCTAGTTGACATTCAGAAGATGTCATAGTTGACATTCTGCTCTTGATTCCGGGTTGAACCAAAATGGACAAGAAAATTATCGGACGAATCAAAAAAGCTAGGAGAACTATATATAAGTTCTGATGATCAAAAAACGTTGCCATATGACTCTGGGTATGTTCATAAGGTGGACAGATTTTTCTAAAAACCCATCTATTATTTTTGAATCCATTGATGCATGAGGTGCAACATTTTATCTAAATATACAAAGAATGCTGCAAATTTCTGCAACAGCTACTCCCAAACGAATGTTTTTAACGTGTAGGCGACTTAATAATAATGACCGAAATAGAACAGGATATGAGCGTCAAAGGTTCTCCTCTGATTACAGCGAAACATAATTGTCGATCTTATATCTCATTCCTTACAAACTTTAAGACTTTACGTAATGAAGTGTAGCAAACCCTTCCCATTGAAATGTTATAGCTGCGCCTACGATACAATTCGTCTTTAAATGATATTCAGAGTCTATTAAAGTTATTCAGAATTGGATCCATTTGAAATTAAAACTAACCGTAGATTCGGAAATCGTTCTTTGTATAACATAACAATGCGAAGATGCTCAGCATGATTCTTGAAATGTGTATGTATAATTGTATGAATAGTTATTTGTTCTTATTTGTAATTCTTGGTTGACATTGCAAGTTACTTGGTTATTATATTTTGTATACCAATGTTTAATAACCTCTTACCCATATCTATAAGTTCCATCACCATTGTTTTCATTTTCAAAATGCAATATTTCCGCTCGAGCATCAGCCGATTGTTCCTCAGCAAGGAATCTTGTAGAAGGACCACCGGCTGGAGCATATCCATTGTATTCTTGTTTTGGGTGTTGATATTTTGGTGTTGGTGGTACGTATTTGGTGAGTGGAGGTCCATATTTTGTAGAAGGATTCTGACGTACAGATGGCAGATACGATACTGATGGCGTCGCTGATTTACTAATTGGAGCTGTTAAAAAATTACCATTTCCTCCAGATGTTCGCGCCGATGTTGGTGGAAGGTAGATGTTATCAAGTTTATCAGCGGTTACAGCAAACGCACAAAGTAATGCAAATATCTGAAATAATACTTCGCTTAATATACATCTTAGTATTGAAATACAATGGCTATGTGTTCGTCTATCAATTTAAATTGTCAAAATTCACAAAATTAACTTTTGTTCAACTTTTATTTTGGGCAAGTTGGCACCTTCAAGTTATTTGATTTAGTTCGCAATCATTAAGTATTGAGAGAACTTTATTTACGTAAGCATGGAAACATTCAGTTGACATTGAATTATTGCAAGAGAAGCGCATGTAAAGCCCTCTGAATACCGTGTACGCGTCGCGCTACGAGGCTCTATTCCTTGCTATCCACGTGAATGGTTCTAAATTGTCTCATACAGCGACTGTGCTAAGTACATTTGGAAATCGCAGTCGACCGTTAATAGGTGGGTGCAGCGATATAAAGTTAGTCATCAAAAACTGTCGATGACTTGCTGAAACGTGCTTCGATAGGCAAACTGTCACCTAGTCGGAAAAAAAAAGATCGTGAATTTGTTTTCATGGAACCCTGGCGTAACATTGTATCAATAAGCAGTAAAACTGAAACTTGGTGTAGGCATATCGTATGTAGCTGTCCAAACGCATCTCTGTGCTCATGATGTGGAATAGCGCAGTTTAATGAAGAAACTTTTGTTTGGTAAAAATCACGTGATGAAGCGACTCGCTTAGGTAGGCCAAGGATAATATCGATTGTAATTTTTACGAAGAGTAATGTAATTTTCACGAACGAAGCTTTTGTTTGATGCTATCGTCCAATCAGCTTTATAAACCTCCAGTATCAGGTAGGTACAATGGACTGTTAAACACCCAGTAAAAATGCAATTAAGAAAAAATGTACTTGTTGTTGGACTGCTGCGCATTGCAAGAGCTTCCAGGTACATTACCTATATAAGGAGCAAGTTTTAAAGAATTATCTAAAAGAAGGAATTGAAGTGAGATGAAATCAAATTGGATTGAATATCGATCGTGCTAAAATTTCCAATCATTTTAGCTTAGTTCGCAATCCTTTAGGCAGATCCTGCCCCTTACGCAGTTTTGCTAGTCTTTCAGAGAGAAATATAAGCAATCCTCCATTGCGTACAGTAAAACATAACAATATAACAAACAATGAATTTTTATACTAATCGACTATTAGTGGGCATATCAGGCGTAAGAACGCCAGAAACGTGTCTGGGCTGAGGAACGAATGCAACAATGCATTCTGCAGACTATTTATGACCAACTCATGTACACAAGGGCACCTGGGCATTGTAGGCTACGATACAGCAGATGCATTAGTAAAAAAGACATCTAGCACACAGTTGACTGATCCAGAACCGATTCTGAGAATACCTGCGGGTTCCATCAGAGACACAATACGAAAGTGAACCATTCAAAAATATATAGACTGCTGGGCAAAATCAGCCGGAAATCAACACACTCAGTAAGCTGAGGTTATCTAATTTTTCGAGGCTTTCTTCTTACACATATAGAACCCGTGTAAGAAGAAAACCTCGGATTTGCTGTAACTTGGAATAGCATGAAAATGATAAGTTAACACGATACACACCTCTGGTGTTACATATGAAGAAAATTGGGCTGCACACTGCTGAAGTAGAGTCTAGGCTATGTTTAGGGGAAAGTAAGACAAGTCAACATAGCCTACATGTGTGTGAAGCTTTGGCATCAAGTAGGAGAGACCTATTTGGAACAAAGAATGTTCAATTTGGTACAGAGACGCTCTCACCAAGAAATATTGAAAACTGGTACAGGACATAGATTTATTGGACAGGTGTAACTAAACGATCAGGTAAAGTACAATAGGCCGTTTACCTGAAGTGCTAGCGAGCGGCATTTCGCCGTTAGTCCTTGGTCATAATTATAATAATTCGCATTCAGTTTATTGTGATGCAAGGGGAAATGAAACTTTATCAACAAATACAATTTGTTCAATATGTTTAGTTTAATGACGTAAATTAGTGCAAAAGAGTAGGTCTAATGTTAATTGATGTATTTGTGTATTTTTTTAATGGGAGCATTCTAAACAGCATTGTTAATGATAGTTGTATTCAGAATGTAGCTTACATGAAAAGCATATTCAAATATTTATTTTCTCAAAATTAAGTTTACTTATAACTGTTTTGAGTTCCTAAATAAAATTTTGCTGATTTTCATATGGAAATAAAAATGCATAAATATGTGTGTCAGAATATAGTTTTAGATAGACTATGCAACGAGAAAAAGGAATTTTTGAAATTGGTTGAATAAAATGCATTTCGTAGAGGTTTTTCAAGTCGGACATACAGGAATATGTATTACTTAGATCAGTTAATTATTTCGAGAGCTACATCGTGACTATATGAAAGACCTAATTAGCTGAAAGAAAACGGGTTATTTTATATGTAGCCATTTCTGGCATAAGTGTTAGCCTTCATCATTACACTCTGCTTTCACTAGGATCATTGTCATCAGTCATTGAAAACCAACGACTCTGCGTACTTTACCACCCAGCTTGTTTAAACTAATTTGAAAGATCTATGAACGTAGATGGCAGTTGACGAAATAACATTTAAAGTGAGATGAACTATTATGAGGCGCTAACCCATCTTTACAATCGAGATGAAAAATAAACTTTCTCTTTACATCCGTGAATGTTACATTAATGGATGAAGAATGTTACATTAATGGATAAGAATTTTGAGCAAGATTATACTACTCAAGTTAAATCAATATTCAAAATTTCGAAATGGAAACTTCAACCGGTATATCTGTTATAAAAATATATAAAAATTAAATTCAATATATTACTTGAACGTCAAATAAACACTTAAAGTTGAGATTAAGTAATGTACTGTTTAATTTACGAAAACTGTGCTAACAGAAATCTCAATTTGAATTTCCCCCCAGTAAAAAAAGTAATAATAAATTTAAAGAATGTCATAACATCAAAATGTGTTTGGTTTGAGCACATGTCGATTCAGAAATGTAAACTTTTTCAGGTATCTCCTGATGAAGGGCCGATTGTTGCCTTGAAACATGTTAACAAAGTTTTTGTTTGTTAACTAAAAAACTAATTAGTTAATCAATTATATGGAGTATTTGAAACACTATTGAATTTCATTTATCGTTATATTTTACTAATGATATATACCATTACACCATCTGGCAAATAAATAAACACCCCGTTGACTATGCGGCACGTTTCTTATATTTAATCATTTTGACGTAACTCGTTTATGGGATTGGGATGGAAGTTCTTAATATCAGGCTTACAGCTTATGAAGGAATTCCGTACAACTTGAATACGAATTTTTGATCTAATTTTTAAAAATGTAAGTTTCAGAGATGCAAAGGAATTGAAAACTTATTTGATCTAATAGAAATACGGTATTAATTTTTAGAGAATTAAAAACTTAAATTATTCCGGAAAAATGTAGTTATTTGTAATGCTTACCAAAGTAATCATGACTATAAAATCTTTAATATAAACCTACTGTATCAAATATAGAACTGTATCTGATCTTTATCAAACAGATTTTGCTATTTATATGAAGATCTAAAAGGAATATGAAGATGTCTTAAGATGATCCAAATATTAAAACGTGCTCATCGATGTGACGTTTTTTTTTTCAAGGTAATTCATAAAATATAGTAGCTTTATAATATTACTTTTATAATGCATAAATGAAAGTAATTATTATAGGTTTTTTTTTTTAGATGTCACGTTTTGTCTACATTTGCCTACTCATAATATGAAATACAAACAAATTGTATCGGTATTTTAATCTTTAATTCGAATAATGTATTACATATTAAAATATCTTCAAAGTGTATATATGTAGTTTATTAGATAAACTTTTATTACGCATAGCTTGTTTATAAAAATAAGAAACAAATGAAATATATATTGTACTGTGCGTACAAAAGATATTTATAAAGTCATTCACAATGTTATATTAAGTTTATTACCATTATTGGAAATGATCCTTGATGTCCTTATTTTGAAATTAAATAGAGATATTCAAAGATCCATTCGAAAAGACACAAGAGAAAATAACACCAGAGAGACAACAAGAATAA
>WYDF02283612.1:0-30651 GCA_009867245.2 Adranes taylori | reverse complement strand
CGTTCGTAATGAAAATTTAGTTTCATTTATTGTACAATTTTGGTCACCTGTCTACAACAATTTTATACATTAGATTTTATTTTGATGTTGATTACTAATTTTTATATTTACTTAAAGCATACCAGTGGCGTATTAACCTTCATGAAAATTTAACGAATCAGAACCGCAATTTCGCTATGTTGTCAGTCAACCAATTCTGTATTAATTCGTCTCAAATTATTATTATTAATTAATGTCGCTTGGTCGTTATCTTATTTATTTTCGAGTGAGAGGAAAATTATGTCGTATTCGTATGAATATTTATGTCATTCAAATTCAAATAATCAGAATCTATTTGATTATTTAGTAAAATTCATGAACCCTCTTTAATTAACTGTAAAATCAAATACCTGTTGATTAATAGAATAACTTACAATTTTGATATGTTTTATTTGAATTGTTTCTAATGAATTCATGGTCCGTACTTGCTTTATTAAGGTTAAATCTTTGTCTTTAATGAAGCAAGGTACCATAACGTATTGTGTAATTATAAATTGTATTTGTGTATGTATATCTTGAAACACCCAAATAATTTTTGACTACGCCCTAATCAAACTATTGCTCTACTATTCCTGGTTGAATTGAGTGTATTTTGACTGGAAGTAGAACCTAATTATCTTGTTAAACTATTTTCAAATGGGAAAGTTTTAAATGATTTAAAGAGTTTTCTTTTTGATTAAAGCATAATGCATGTTTTTTATTCAAAAATGCAGAAGTTAGAAAAATGTGATAATTCCTTCATTGAGACAAGAAACATACTTACATTCTTTACAAAAAAAAATCCTTAGATATACATAGAAAACTTGATTAAACCTTCACAACAAGTTTGACTGGATGTTTTTGCCTGATATAACTGAGAACATTCATGGATTGCAATTACAGATATGATTTTATTTTTACAAGACAAGAACATCTAAATTGACGTCACAAAATTGATAGATGAGTGGGTAAATTAAAAAAATTCAGCCAAAATCTAAGCGTTCAAGACAACACTGTACACCAAATTACTGAAGATTCTACAGTATTTTTTACGTACCAGCTTATAATGCCAACGTAGATAGAGTGTTTTTATTAATTTGTTAACATTGGACGATAGAAGAAAGCTCACTGCACAAACAAAATATAATTTCAAATATTTTAATTGTGTTGACTTTTATAAATTCCCAGTGAGCAAGGAAGCTATTTAGGGCAGACTAAAAATTAGACAGAAGATTCTACGCACAAAATAAAATTGTATCTAATTCTCAGAAGATTTATTTTTGTTCCTAAGTAGAAGAGAGATTTAATTTAATTAGTTGTCATCGTTTTGTTTTACTGGTTTTTTTTGCAAACTGACTAATTTTATAATAAATAAAGACAATTTGAACGTATTTCATTAGTAAGTAAAATAAGAAAATTTATGTGTTAATTTCTTCAAAAACTGCTTATAGACGTGTTTAAGATATTCAAATTGCTTAAAAAAATCTATGTAAGGGTAAATGCGCGCATTTCTAGCAATTGGTGGAGCCTTCGTCAATACCCTCTACTTCGCAAATTGCATCACTACACCGGCTTGTGAGGCCAGCGTTTAACAACTGCGTTACCACCTAGAGTCTAGAGTCTATTTAAAGTTTTAGGATTATTTAAAGTCCTAAAACATAAATACTTAATTGTTGGGATTTGCGCGCATCTACCCTTACCTAGATTTTTTAAGCAATTTGAATATCTTAAACACATCTATAAGCAGTTTTCGAAGAAATTAACACATCAATTTTCAACAAATCGTATATACTGCGTAAAAGCAATACTAACATCTACATTTATTTCAAAATAAGAAACATTATCCTGGTTTCAAGCTAAAAAATCCGCGACTTTCAAACTCGTCCTGATTTAATCATTTTACAGATGGCTGCCCTATTCCCTATAGAGTGGTATGAAACAAAAGGATAACTTCTCTACAAACGAAATTATATTTTATTTGTTTTCTTTGAAAATATTTAAATCATTTTTAATTTACTGATGCCGTACAATTATTGGAGCGTGATCCCTTGTGTAGCATAAGCGGGCGTCCGCTCCCTGTATTCAAGATCTTTTTGTCAAAAAATTAGAATCAATTAACGGTAGAAAAATGTATTGAAACAGTACAGTACAGTATTATGGATTAAAATGTTTTATCTAATAAAATGTTCCAATATTTTTTATCTAGAAAACATGCCTCAATGTGTAAGTGGTAGAAAAAAATGTACTAAAACTATTCTATAATTTAAAACCTCCATAGTCTATCTTAGTCATTAATTTCATCCCCGTTTTAATTAAATAAATCGTTACTATATCACATGTACGTGCAGAATTTTTTGACACACTTTTATTACAAGAACTGCATGTTAGTCGACTTATATTATTTTTTCTTGAACCACATACGTAGCAAAAGCTTCGTCTGTTTGGATTCACCTCATTTTGATTTGTTGTGGTTTGATCTTCTTAGTAGGTACTAAGAAATAGACGCAAGTTTTTGGTAATGCAACGAATTTATTCTCGTTCCATCAAGTTTTCTTCCATTAGTTCCATAGCCAGACTAGAAAGATAGTTCCGCGTCACAAAAGATTTCCAAACGATTATTCAACTGGTAAATTCTCATGCAATTTATCCCAGCAATTCTAGATATCTGAAGAAAATTGTCATACGCCACCTTTGAGTTCTTCATATGGAAATCTTTGAGCAGTAATGCTCAAGGATTTCCACATCAAAAAGAATTCAAAGGTAGCCAGTGACAATTTTCTTCAGATCAATTGTATTGACACCACATTCTGTAGAGTTATATTCTATTGTATGTACTGGTTTTACGGTTTCATCATGTACTTGGTTTTTGTCGTGACATATTGACAGTTTTGTAATAAATGTGACGAAAGTTGAAGTGTCATTGCATCCAAATAAATTATTGCCAGGTACAAATCTTTTATTTTCTGTCGCCAATTAAATTGGGATTTCGGTCTTATTCTTTCTCAAAGTTCTCAAGAAAGTTAAACCAAGGGATAATAGATATACGAATTTCTAAAGAAAAGATTTGGAGGAAACATTCGAGCTTTGTTTTACAGTTCTTAGCTTGCCCCTTAGGACCAGGGGCGAGTTTTTATAATGTTTTTTGAGTTAGCTTTTGATGCTTGTGAAAGAGGTTAGTTGGGCCAAATCGTTTCATTATCTTTAACAATGTAAAATTCCAGACCTTGAATCTCCTGATTTTGCTCGGCGTCCTGATCCTCCTCATCATGATTGGCAAATTCAATATCTAACTCTTCCTCGGAGTCACTGTAGTGTTCATCTTCTTGGATAACTTGTGGTTCAAAATCGATATCGTTCGCATTGTCACATTGCTCTTCCTGTTGGACTTGTTGTCATTCCCGTTCTTCGCCCGATTCTGCCTCCAAATCATTGAATGCACGAAGCAAATCCGCTTTAGTAAATAAGAAACGTGCCCTAAAAATAAGAACAGTACACTATAAAAAAATACCTAATAGCTAATATTCAAATAAACTAATTGAACAAAAATAGTAGTTTTATGTTGTTGATAAGCCATGAGGTTGATAAAGTTTAGTTATAGATCCTTTCCTAAACGTGACAGTCTAATAACGTGCAGAACATTGAAACTTTAATTACGACATATAAATGCAATATAATAATGAAAAATAGTAAATATGTACTTACATTTTGTTCTGATGACATAAGTAAAAAAAATAGCGTATCTGTGCGCACTGCCGTAACGTACCGTCAACAATCACTATCCGATGTTTGGCTATCTCAGTTATGAGAGATTGACAGAATAGCTAGACAGAATAAAAGCTAGACAGAATAATGCTAGTGACAATTAGTATTAGTCATAGTAACTAGAAATTACAGGTCCCTCGCACTCTTCTACACCCCCACAGATGGACGTTATGCGGGCTGTTATGAAGGTGACGGTAAACTGCCGTCGGACGCGACCGGATGAAGGTTAACCCCAGAGGTTTTTATTAATTAATTTAAAATACATAATAAGTTAAAGAGGTATTGAGATAAAAAAATACAAACATTGTGTTACCGTAAAATGAGGTGAAATTGATTTTGTGGGACAAAATTGATACCTAAATCAAATTTCAATATTTTTGAATTTGGCGCTCACATTATTTGAAAGTAGCAAGTTGGCAACCTTGTTTCATTTAGTTCAATCAACAACGAGAACGTGCTTATGTTTTCTTCGGCAATATATTCAAGTTTTTTTCAAAAAAATAAGTTTAAAGTGATCTTACATTTTCATCCTTGCCTAAACGTGACACAATTGCACATTTTGCATTTGGGTTGCCGGTCCCTGATTTAGATGGCTACTGAGCATTAAAAGTACGTACAGTGGATGCAGTAGAACTAAAATAAAATGATTTCCATTTTTCCACTTTAAAATATTGAGATGGGATAAAGATAGTTCAAAGTTTCGACCACTTATCTTAAATTTTCAAATTTTGGAATACATCAAAATGATGCCTTTTCGTATTTTATGTAAAACGAATTGAAATTCTATGGACATCTATCAGCTACATGTGTACATCTACGTAACAAATTGAATTAAAATTTGTTCAGTAGGGTCGGTCGATCTCAAAACGTGTTTTCTAAAACTTGTTTTCATGAAACCGTCGAAATTGAAATTTTATATCTCCTATACATCATCTATATCTAAAAATCTGATCTCTTTTATATATCTCAATCCATGGGCGTAGGTGAAGGACAGTTCAGGGGGTTAGAATTCCACCTCGCCCATCACTTTTGGGTTTTCTGTCAATAACCGTAGCAAGAGACGAATGTTGCATCTCCATCTGCCAGAATTTCCATCCACCAGCCTTGCCTCATTGCTAAGAATTCGTCTGCTACTGAGGATGAGGAAACTTTAAATGCCAGTTTTGGTTTTGGAGTATATACGAAAGATTTGAAGTGCTTAATCATATTTGGATGCCAGACAAAGATTTTATGTTTCCTGTTTCCGGTAAACGAAATATGACGTTTCAAAGTAGTTGGTTCAAAAAGCCTTCTTCTGACGCCATGAAAGAAGCCCGTGGAAAGTGTGCATTATCTTCGAAGCCAATGTCGAGAACGTAGGGAACTACAAAACCTCGAATTTTTCCACTTGTAAATGGTTTTGTAGTGTACTCTTTGAAACCATTTACAAAGTGGAAAAATGCGTTGGAAAAATTCGATGAATATGCCTCAACGCAATATCATAAATTCGTGATGCGGACGTCTACCCAAGTATAGAAACAATGTTGAAAAAAATTTCTCCAACTATGCCTCCAACGATAATGTAATTCATCGTTTTATATCACACACAGAGATTAAATTGCTTTCATAATTTTTTTTTTATCTTTCTGTACCTAATTGAGTATAGCAAACCACTCCCATTGAAATTTTATAGCTACGCCCATGCTACATGAATTATGTATGACGGGTAAAATGCACTAATAATAAGTATGTTTAAAACTCGATTAAATACAAATTTTGATAAAATTGTGTGTTGCTCGTTCGCTTGTTTTTCTAAATATATGTAATTTAGATTTTTCTTTTTCATTTACAGAATCGTGGTTTGCCTGTACCTTATCCTGTGATATTTGGGCCCAGTTTTTTTATAAATACGAGCGAGGTAAGTTAGCACTACTGTTTTTTATTATTATTAAAATATTTTTATTTTTGCGTTATTTTTTATTTTTAGTTTGAGTGCTATAATAATATTTATCAAGTTTTCACAAATTGCTTCGCATTTTATTTTTGATCAATGATTATTGATATGTTTAAATTTTTTTAGAGTTTCGTAGACCATGATGTAATATTAACATAAATGTTATCTTCGTCTACATGATTTAATTAGAAATATAAGCGAATGCATTTTCGGATAAATCTTGCCATTTTCAAGCTAAAATATAACATTAAGTAAATTAACGGATGTTTAAAGATTACTAAAGCATTGTTTAAAAAACTGATTTTACCTTGAATTTGAGTGTACTCTCTTCAATGGAGGTTAAAAGGACACTGAAGTTTGTTCTAAAATTAGGCAGTTTGACATATTTAATATAATATTAATAGAGTTAAAGTCCCTAGGAGTAACTAATTTGGTGAATGAAGTATCAATTAGGGAGAGGGTTCAAAAACTTGGGTTGAAACAAAATCAAGAAGTGTGTACCGAAATATTGATTCGAGAGGTGTATAATAGAGTTGATATATTAATGGTCATAAACATTGATGTCGATTCATTTAAGAGGAAGTTGTTTAAAGAATTCGGTTGCTGGAAAATTCACTTGATCATTCAAGTTATTTGAGTAAGATTTTGAAAGTGTTATTTCAAGAAATCCAGCCAAATTAAGTTTCTGGCCTTTCTCCATCATGTAAAGAATTTTGAAGTTATTGTCAGGATCAAATTGATGATCAGGAGTGTTATAGGAATTAAAATGTACAGCCATTAAGAATTACATTTGTAGATCCACATTTACATGTGAGCGAGTAAACGCCTGATTTAAACTGATTCAAACATCCATGTAGTCTTTATGGCGTACAAAATATGTACCAAGATTATTAGGATTAGAAAATGAAATCACCTGATTTTGATTAATGTTTCTAAGAATTAAATTCTCGGTTAAATCTATTGACATCAGTCAAACAATTGGTTTTCTTGAGTATTCCCCTACTGATGTCAATAGATTTAATCAAGAATTTAAAGAAGTTATTAATCAATATCAATCATTTAACTTTTACAATTTCTACCAGATGGTTCCAAGACTTTTTGGATTAGGAAAGATCCACAAAGAATTAAATTTCACTACGTCTCCTGTTGTCTCTTATAACAACTCGTATGTCTACAAATCCTCTAAATTTGTCGACACTAAACTCAAACAGTTTTTGTCTAATGACTTCAAATACTCTATTAAAAATTCAGCTCAGTTCCAGTTGGTCACCAAACTAAGAAATCTACATCTCCCTAAAATATATATCATGTGCTCTTTTTTGATGTGAAGAATTTGTTCACAAATGTGCCAGTAGATGAATGCATTGAAATTGTAGAACAAAAGTTGAGCAAGAGTCTTTATTGCGTACGAAAGAGGTACCAAGATTATTAGGTTTAGAAAATGAAATCACCAGATTTTGATTAATCTTACCAAAGAATATAAAGAAGCAAAACTTGACAAAAATCCTATATAAAATTTATTTGCAAGATTGCAAATATGTGACCTTGGTATTTAACTTGGTTGTAATTTTTAAATGCCTGGATTCTTTGCTGGTAGACACAGAGTTGCCAATGTATTTAAAAATTAAACTATTATCTGAAATTTGTTGTAGTAATAATTCTTAAATATACTTTACATATAATGTTTACTTTTGTTTAAGATTATACAATAAAACATGAAATGCATGAAATAAATAAAATGATGCTGTAACTGTTATATTACAGTATAAAATCTATAATAATGCTGCTTGTATATAACAATAAGTACAGGAACTTAGTTAATATACCATATATGTATATAAGAATTTTTGGTTTAATCATTTTTGTTAAAAAAGTATAATATTATAAAACTTAAGGAACAAGTTATAGATTCACACTAATAAAAATGGGACTAGAGTATATTCTTTGACAATATACTCTAGTCCCATTCTTTCACTTGAGGTTGATTTTAAAGTTAATAATATCAGAAATTGATAAAATAATATGAAAATTTGTTAGAAAATTATTTAATAACTACGAAAAATTATATATTAACTAAAAAAATTAAAATGAGTTTCAACTTTACATTAAAATTATAATTTTTAAAAGTTTAAACAATTTATAAATTTTGCAAAGAATGATCAAATAATTCAACAAATTTAAATACCCAAATATTTTTAATATATATTTTACTACAAAAAAGTTTTTGATTTTTATGAGAAAATTTTGTTGAAATAGAACAACTAATATAACTGTGTTTTTTTACTATGTGGAAGACTATGTGTTAATTGGAAAATAGTTTTGCAAAAATTCATTAAAATCATAAGTTTTCGTTTTTTGGTTTGGAATGCTTGTATTTTTCATTTATATATCATTTATATAATTTAATTAAATATTCTAAATTAAAATCCACACATGGATGTTTAAATGCTTGAACTTATTTACATTTCAAATAAAGATTATATCCAACTCTCTTATTACAAATAAATTGTTCAAAATGATCATAGAATATAGTTTCTAGCTGATAAATATATATGCAAAAGAATTCCGGGGACAAAAATCTTAAAGTATATTGAATTTAATTCTTGTAATGTTTTTGAACTTAGATCGCTTCTGTGTGAAGCCTCTAACCATTTTGTACAACTGCATAAAAGTACTCGTTAAAACTAATATAAAATAAATGTACATTTATGTGTATACTTTTTCACGATGTTTAATACTTACACTGCTGTATCAATTGGAAATCTAAAGAATTTTATAAATTTTTCGTCTTTCATATGAAAGCGATTCTTGCAGTTTTTATACGCGCAATACACTCCAACTTTTCTTCCAACAACTTTTTTAGAGTCATTCATAGTTTGTTTAAAACTAACTCACAAACGTTAGTTTATGTAAAATTCAACACCTCAACCTTTAACAAAATAAAACTTAAACTTTAACAAATCTTTTATAACTAACAACGAAGAATTAAATTAAAATTCGTACTTTCGCATGTGCGTACTTTCGAAAACTAAAAATAATTTTCTTCAAACAAATAAAATTTCAGTCTAATAAAGAAAATAGTCATAATATGATTCAAAACAATAATATGCAAAATAAGAATTTGTTTACTTACCAGCATTATATTATTTGTTTAAATTACACATTACACACTAAACAATAAATAGGAAACACAAGAACTGTATAATAGCAAGTTGGCAACATTGCATATGTTTTTGATTTAGTAAACAGATGGCAAGTGTGTGAGATTTAATTTGCAGGTGTAGCAGATATTGTAGTATTGGTCGTTTTCTACATGTGCTTTTGCAAAGCAAAATCCCTAGTGGTTAAAGGATCAGCTGTGTTATAGGCATGTATCTAGGACTTTTAATCTGGATGTAACTCTTTATCTCTTTCTAGTTTCGTTCCTTTTTCTGGAGTTTCGTTTATGTTATTATGTTATCTTACTAAGAATTTGTTTAATATTATGAGAAATTTTACCGGAAAATGGCATAGAAAAATATATCCTATCTATGCGTTTGTGTTTGATGTAACGTGGTTAAAAATTTTAATGGAATATTATTACTCACTTTGTTAAATTGTTTTTTAATTGTATTCGGAGTAGTGATTTTGATTAGCTATGTAGAATATGGTTCTAATTCAAAATTATCATAAGAGTGGTATTGTGAACATTCTAAAGAACGATCTGTTAAAAAACGCCATTTTATGAGAAGTAGCATGGTTGGATAGGTGATCTATGCAATGATCCGTATGTGTTGGCTTCCGGTATATTTTAAAATTCAAGTGATTGGTTTTAAATATAGTTAAATCAAAAAAATTGATGCTCTGATTATTTTCAAGCTCTGAAGTGAATTGAATGTTAAGATTCAAAGTATCAATAAACGATAAAATGGATTGGGCATCATGTGTATTACCATGTAGTATACAGAATTTGTCGTCTACATATCTCGACTAAAAAAGAATTTTCTTAATATATTTGTTATCTGTTGATAAGACTTTGGTTTCAAAAAATTCATGTAAGTATCAGCTATATATGGACTAAGTGGACTGTCCATGGCTAAGGAATTAGGTTGACAATATAAAGAATTGTCGAACTTAAAGAAATTTTGTTTAAGACAAATCCTTAAAAGGTCTAAAAGATAAGGTAGGACATTGGAGTCAAGGTCAACGTTTGTTCTACAATTTCAATGCATTCATCTACTGGCACATTTGTGAACAAATTCTTCACATCAAAAGAACACATGATATATTTTTTAGGGAGATGTAGATTGCGTAATTTGGTGACCAACCGAGCTGAATTTTTAATAGAGTATTTGAAGTCATTAGACAAAAACTGTTTGAGTTTAGTGTCGACAAATTTAGAGGATTTGTAGACATACGAGTTATTAAGAGATAACAAGACGAGTAGGAAAATTTAATTCTTTGTGGATCTTTCCTAATCCGAAAAGTCCATCTAATAGACATTGTAAAAGTTAAATGATTGATATTGATTAATAACTTCTTTAAATTCTCGACTAAATCTATATTTATACAGCATAGACACACAAATTCTAATATGGATGTACATATTAATTCCGATAACACTCCTGATCACCAATAACTTCAAAATTCTTCACTTAATGGAGAAAGGCCAGAAACTTAATTTGGCTGAAATTCTTGAAATAACACTTTCAAAAATTTACTCAGATAACTGAAATGTACAAGTGAATTTTCCTGGCAGCGAATTCTTTAAACAACTTCCCCTTAAATGACATCGGCATCAATGTGTATGACCTATTAATCTATTAACTCTATTATATACCTCGAACAAATATTTCGGTATACACTTCTTGATTTTGTTTCAACCAAAGTTTTTGAAGCCTCTCCTGCATTGATACTTCATTCACCAAATTAGTTACTTCTAGGAACTTGCACTCTATAAATATTATATTAAATATGTGAAACTGTCTAATTTCAGAACAAACTGTATCTAGTTACTTTATAGATTATCTAGTCAATTTATCAATTAACGATGTAATACCTACAAAAGTATAGTATTAATGAAATATACTATACAATAATTGAATAAAGTAGAAATTAAAAAGAAAAATCATGAAAAAATTATTTATTCAGATAAAAGAGGAGTATTAAAGAGACATAATAAAGAAAAATATAAAATAAACTAGGAGACAATAAAGTACTATTATGAGTACTTTTTTATTTGAGCACGCACCACTATTATGACATTTGGAATTGCACAATCATTATTTTTCTTGCAAAAACATTTCTTTTTATCACATTTCTTTGAACAAAAACATTTTTTGAAACCTTGTCCCGTGCCGACGCCAAAGCTCGCAAGGAAATTTCTTTTGGGGTAACTTCTTCAGAAGATATAAGTTTTTCTTTGCGCACACTGAACTGAGATCTGGCATATAATTGTTTAAATATACTATTCCTTGTGCCCAATTTGTAAAAGGTATTGGCCGTAATAGTTCTAACTATGCATAGTTCTAACTATGCAATAGTTCTAAGTATGCAATAGTTCTAACTATGCGTTTAGTACAACGGTAATTACAACGGATCATATGATCTCCTCGTCCCCGATCTACGGCAGGAACTTTTACACGAATTGTTGAACCAACTGCCGCCTGAGGGTTTCTTTGGTTCGAAATAATTTTCATTCTATTAGCTTGTTACAGATTTTGTTCATATCAAAGCAGGATTGTAATTTTTGCATTTGACTACTATACTGCTTTTTAATTTATTCTGTTTAACATAAAATGCTCTGCATGAGTTTTTAAATTCACATATGGGTAAACACACATTCATATACGCAATAACGTGATGATAAAATTTGGTTTATTGTACAAATATTTATAACTTCATGAATGTATGGGTCGATTCGCGATTTTAAATTTAATGACAATGTATGGCTTGCATTTATTATTCAAAAGTTGCTAGGATTATTCTATTACCATAATCCATTAGCAAAAATAGCAAGTAACTAGTGATAATTTGATTATTATTAACATTATGTTCTTACGATTGGATTTTGGCTCCCTTTTTTTTTACTTCTCCAGGACGTCGGTAAAAAATGGTTGAATGATGAATGGATAACTAAGATGTGGTAGGTTGTTCCAGTTGGTTAGCTTGAGGGTCATAAGGAACAATTTTCCATATAAAAAGTCTTATCTAAATAAAAATGTTATTGCTCAAAAAATTAAAAGAAGGGTCGATTTTTCGGTATCTGTTTGTACGTATGTATGTACGGATGTATGTTCAAGAATTTCTCCTTCCCTATGGAACCGATCTGGATGAAATTTGGTGGACAGGTGTAGACTATGAGTCCGCAGAACGGTTTTTTTCATTATAGGAAGCGGTGTTGCAACGTTTTAAGTGTAAGAAACTTTTTGTATATATCACAGGAACGTTAAAAGATAAGACATTTGAATAAATTTTATTATATAGGCTACATAAAGGCCATTCGATTTTATTCAAAATTTTTTTCTAAAATCACAATTTAACATATATACGGGTTTTTTTTTGTTTTGCAAACTTTGCCGTTCATTTTCTTATAAACTTAACGAAGGATTTAAATTTAATTTGACCTTGAAAAAAAGTGTACTACCCTAAATATCTCGGATTCTAGAAAAGTTGGATAAATGAAAATTGGGGAACGTATAAGAGTCTAAGGGACCTCAATTCTGCTAGTGTAAGCAACTGAATATACTTGACTGCTTTTGAGCCATAATTTGTTTTTCAAAAACTTTTTAGTAATACCCTGTATATATTTTTACATTTTGGTAGCACTTGTAATTCTATTTAAAATGATACCACACATGATGGGTCTAACTCCTAACGTTTCAAAGATAAGACCCTTAATAACTTAAAATTACGCAACCAGGGACCTTAATTTTACGCAACGCGAGCACAAAAAAAGTGACTTAAAAGCGGTAGTGGGGAAAAATGAAGTCAAAAACGGCAGCAGACCGCGCCAAAGCAGACAAATTTATAAGACCAATGCAGTCTGGCGGTCTTCGCACGCCAGACTGCTCTTTTAGAAATTAGCCGAGAGTCAAGAGGGGTTGTAGGCAATGCCAAACCGAACAGCGCAGCTGTTGGCGCGGTAGGCAAATACGGGGAAATTGTGAGTCAAGAGCGGCCATAGGCCGCGGCAAAACGGATAGCGAAACTGTGCTCGCGGTAGGCAAATATGGGGACCGGGGGATTCATGGGTAGGCGATTTATAGGTTAGACTAATGTTGTTTAATTTATCCTAAACACTAATGTGCTAATTGAATTTAATAGACAACTTAAAAGGTGACAGTCAAAACAAAAAGTTCAACTTTAGTTTTATGTAAGATGTAACTAAACGTAGGACTTCCAGTATATGAAAGATGGGGTGGCGATCAAGTCCACGAATTTTTGTAATTTGTATTTAATAAAAATTACTACTGACGCTTATTTTAATGCAAATCAGATTCAGGACTGCGATTATGCTCGCTGCTCAAGAAAATGGATTTGATCATTTCTGGTGAATTATGATGGTTGAAACATGGGAATTTTCTTTACTCGAAGACAACTACTACAAGACCCAAAATGCGTCTGATGAACGCTGGATAGGGTAGGTCGGAGCTGGTGGCATTCGGTGTAGCCGGTAGGCGTAGCTTGAAGGAAACTTCTGCAAGAATATTTTAGTTAAGTTTTGAACTACGACCAATAAAGAAAATTTCTTTGATCCATTGAGATTTCTAAGGTTCAAAATTGCATTATTTTGTTAACTAAAGCATAAATTTTGTTAACTAAAGGAAGCTCGTAAAAAGTGGTGGTAGTAGCTGTACGCGACTAAAATCTTGTGAAGCATAAATTCCTCCTCCCATCTAGTAAGGATTAAGCGTTATCCGCGCTATCCGCTTCAAATGTAGAAATAGCCAATGACAGATAAGACTATCAATCGGTCACAAACACTTAACTGATTATTGAAAACTGGGTGGATGAAATATACGTTAAGTTATAAAACTTTTTCCGTTAAAATTAAAAATCATTATAGCTTTCCAAAAAACAAATGCGGGAATATTCTTGCGGCGTAGATGCACATACATGCATAAATAGGATAAAGCTTTCCGACACTTCTCGGTATTTCATACAGCAGCGGCGTGAGATCACACAAACGGTATGCTTTCACTCTTTTCTTGCGCGTATGGTCGGAATGTTTGACTATTATTGTCTATACGAATCGACATGTCTGTATATTTTATTTCCGTGTTCAGCAGCATTATTTGTTTATTGTTTTATACGGGCGGCATTCGTTTGAGATTTTCGCGCCATATTATCTCACGAATAAAATGTTCGAAAAATTGAATTAAATTTCATTAGTCAATGTATATTACATTAGAGATTACTCATTGCTTTTATTCATTAATTGAATTATGGGATATATAATCTGACGACAAACTTGATGAGATAAACCTTCTCTGGCATTCTGGTGTTCATTGATTATCGATGTTTTTCTATGACACAACACACATTTGAGTGTTTTCTTCTCTTCAATACCGTTTTTATAGCGCATCCTTAAAGCACTGGTTTCGAGGAGTCAACGCAATGCAAATATTTCTCTGAGCAATCCTCTGAACAAATGATACATCATATTTGCTCAATTTCTCTATTGTCGTTTTCAATCTGATTAGGAAATTCATTAGAAAAATTTCCTTTACTGCTACTTTCAGTTTCATGCAAGATTTCAGCCGCTTCCGAATCGTTTTCTATGTTTTGTAAAACCTTGTTACAATAGTGCTCATATTTTAGTGAATTTATTATTTCTTTTAGCGAATCAGACGTTGCTAAATTAACTTTTGGATCTACATCAAACATTGCCTTATACTACGTCCGTTTAATTCCCGAATGATATGTACGATTTTTCATAAACTGAACGATTATGCTCCATTTGAACCTTTGTTCCATTTATTTGTCTCATTTTGTTGCATCCAAATGGTAAGCATGTTTTCAACATCCTGGTTTACTCTTTCCACGCTGCCTTGGCTTTGGATGTGCCTTGGTTTTCCATGCACAATTTTTAGTACCGGCCATATATTTCGCAAGCTTTCATATCATTAAATGCTAGGAGCTAAACGAAGTTAAAATATATAAGTACGACATGCAACTTCTTCAGCACAAATAAATTTAGTAAGGAGGTCCTGATAAATATATACCTCGATAAATTTATTATTACCATCTGGATGGGGTTGAATATCAATCAAATCTATTTGGAAGTGACTATTCAAATGGTTTGAAACTATTGGTTTTGCAATCAATTCTTTATTTTGACTGTTTTTCTTCTGTTGACAAGATTCGCAATTTTCCAAAAAAAAACTTTTAATCTGTCTGTGTTATGATTATATATTTTGTATTAAGTTCTTTAATCATGCGATCTCTTCCTCCATGTTCCATTGCAAGATGGATGTCATACTGCAATTACAGTGTTATATTATCAAGTTCAAAAACTTTTCATTCATTTTCTCCTTTTTTATTTCATGCATTTCCATTTTAATAATAACATCATCAATTTTGAAGCTGTGGTCGAATATAACAACAACAAGTTTGAGGTTATGGTCGAATATCAAAATAAAGTGGGAAAGATTATTCCACAGTTGCGGAAGAGCATTGCAGTTATTTCATAGATGAATTAGTTAGAGTTTAAAATGTATACGCATTCTATAAATTAACTAATGAAATTAGGTATTTTACAAATCCATAAACTATCGGAATTTCCTCTATAACGGTAACATTAACTGACGTGGAATGACTCATGTTTTATAATTACTTGAAACTTTATTTTTTGAGCATACCCTATAAATATTACAATTTTCTTAAGAGACTTACACAATATAAAGCATTTTCCTCAATTAACAGGACCTAAAAGCCTTGTGAATAAAAACCTCGTGAAAAGATTGCATGTAGTGATTTCTACATCTTTACTAGAATCGCGCAGAAAGCAGAAGTAGTGATAATTGAGAAACTTCTTTTTATATACATAGATAACCTCTATCTGTAGCCATGGAAAGCAGCAACAACAACAGCAATAAGCAAGCAAGAAAAAAGACCAAGTAGTATGTAACATAAAACAGTTTGTTTTCCCAATTTCCGCACTGCTACGAAGACGCGGTAAACAAGATTTTCCAGTCCATAGGGAAACGTAAACTTTGATCAAATCTGTCAAACGGTGATTGATGATCTAATTTCGGTAGGCTGTGTTTAGCTTAGCTTTTTCCGTTCTTGTTCTCGCTTTATCTTTCGTTGTTTTCTGCCTCTGCTTCCTAGCCTCTTTCCCCAATGAAATCCTATTTGTTGTATATGCCACACATCTGCGGATTTAATGTGTTTCTTTTGGGTTTTGTAGTCAGTTGTTGGATTTGTTGAAAAGTCCTCGTTTCCGAATCTTTTTTATTTTGTTTTTTGTCAATTCTTTTTTATGTATTTTGAGTGATAATTACTTTATTTATGTTAATCTTTAGACATACATAGACATGTATAATTTGAAAGTTCTTTCAAATAAAACAATTTGGTTCGGAAGCATATTTCTAGAAATTGCAAAATGTTAGGGAAATTGATTTATAACTTCTGAGACAATTTTTTGAGAAGAGGGCGGATTTTCGCCATCCTGATTTTTTCATGCACAAAACACTACTAACTTATCCTTTACAACTACACACTTATGAATAGGTTTACCATTCTATTTTTGTGTTTGTACTTTATATTTTGTACTTCAGTTTTTATAATTAGATTTTTGTACTCATATTACACTAAAGTACTCAGAAGTTGAAAGCGTTCTTTAAAGAATTGAATATTTTCAACACATGAATGGTTTAGCTTTTTATTTTTTGAATTTAGAAAATTTTGAGAATCGTAAGCTATAATTATAAAATAAAAGTTTTGAAGGCTATCTTCGTTTACATATTTAATTTAAGCAAATGCATTTTCGGCCATACTTACCATTTTCAAACTACAAATAATTACATGGCATAATCAATACATTTTAAAATTTATTGATTTTGCCTTGTAATTATTTGTATCTTGAAGTACGGCTGAAAATACATTTGCTTAAATTAAATAAATCTATGTAGACGAAGTTAACCCACAAAACTTTTATATTTTGTATGGACCATTTTGTAAACTTTAGTCTACTCTTTAGTCTACTCTACGTCTAGTCTACTCTACGTCGTTAAGTCTTGATTCGCGAAGTATTTTTTAAACCAAACTAAACTATCAAAATCAGTAAGGTAACTTAAAACGATAAAAGTATGGTTATCATTTTGTGCGGGGTCATATGTTGTATGCATCTCTCATAGGCTGCAAGAGTTTTACAGGGTCTAGTCTACTCTACGCCCCGTAGTCCTGATTCTAAAGGCTCGATTACATTAAACGAGTTTACAAGCGACTAGAAGCGGGCGAGTCAGCCATGGTGATTACACGCAACAACTGTTCACTCGCCAACCCTCTGGCGAGCACTTGTTAATACCGGAGCTTGAAAGAGATATTCTAGAGACTTGAAGAAATTACCATTGAGACTTGAAGAAATTACGTAGTCTAACTTCCAGTTTTGTGCCTACTGGGATTGTTGTTCTCATTTTGGTATCGTCATTCTTGTGCATTTCATCTACCATCTGCAATTAACCATCAACCTAGGTACAGTCTAACCTCAAAATATTTTGATAGGCCAACGAACTTTTGTCATTCAACTCTTTCACAAAACTGAAAGATGCACCATATTTGTCATGTCTTTCTATCTATGGTTTCACCAACACTTTGTTATGGTTTTACCAACACTATCTATGGTTTCACCAACACCAACGTTGTTACTATGTCTCAATTTCTGCTTGTCTATGATGACACACAGCTAGTTTACTTGTTAGGTAGCCCACACGCCAACGAATAAATTAGCCTAACTTTCAACTTTACTCCCAGATTGTTCACATTTTGCTACCAGATTGTTTCACAATTTGCTAGTTAGCTAGTGAACAAAATTACACTGGGCGAGTTTATAATTACCGCCGTATATAATAAATTAGTAATTCTAGTAAGTTCACCGGCTAGTTGCTAGTAAACACGCTCAATGTAATCGAGAGCCCTTTTTATATCAAACAAAACCATCAAAATGAAGTTAGTAACCTAAAACTATAAAAGTATTTCTTTGTTAAAGTATTTTAGATTCCTGAAAAAATTAGCGTTGTATGATAGTCAACTTACTCGCGAGTACTCTTTGCTAAAATAATTATTAGATTAGCGAATACCACGCCTATCGTCAGACAATTTTGTTCTTTCGTTAGCTAGCAAAAAAGCCCCGAAGCTATGACGCAGAGAGAAAAAAAACTTTTCGTTGATCAAAATCAACTGCGTGTGCTATTAAATAATATTATACCAAAGCTAATAATAGTAGACGCCCGAAAACTAAAGAACACGATGATAAAAAAAAATCATAAAGCAGGCAGTTGTTTTTTTTTTATTTTGTTTGTTTGCGATGTCTTCAATGTCAAGGCCACATGTATACGTTTTACTAGTATACAGATAACGCATGAAAAATCGGAGTTGGAAAATTGTTGAAATAGTGTTTGTGATATATTCTTTCTTCAGTTAATCTTTCTTCAGTCAGGATCTAGTACAAATACTACCCTTGAGAGGGCTGTAAAAAAAGATTCCGGGGGAGTTTAATTTACCGCTTTGTGTCTGGCAGTATGAAATGGACTTCCAGATGAGGGGATCCGCCTTTCTTTTCACTTCATTTTGCCCATTTTCTCCAATTTAGTTCAGCATCATAGACTTTTTACAGAAAAGTGATCATAATATATCACATAGTGTTTTTTTAAATCATGGAGGCCTCAAAAAGTTTTCTCTTGAAGACTCGTATAAGACAATTTAGTCATTATTTATAAAATCATGATTTAGTTTTTCAAAGCATATAACTTAGTCAAGGACATGCTGGGATGGGTGTCTTCAGAGGGCGCTGAAAGAGATTCGGAGAGAGTTTTTATCGGTCTGTGTCTGGGAGTATGAATGAACCTCATAGGAGAAGGCCCACTCTTCTCGCTTCATTTTGCCAGTTTTGTCCAATTGTGTTCAACGTCATGGACTTTGTACAGAAAAGTGGATAACTTGATCACGTTGTGTTTATTTAATCATAGGGTACTCAAAAAGTTTTTCTTGAAGATTCGTAAAAGACTGTACAATTTAGTCAGTATTTACAAAATAATTATATTGGTTTTCGGAGCATAATGATTTTGTTTTTCTGGCGTTTGCTGGGCTGAGTTTCTTGGAAGGATCGTGAAAAGATTTTGAGGGAGCTTTTACCGTTCTGTGTCTGTTAGTATGAATTGTACCTTAGAGGAGGGAGTCTACCATTTTTCTCACTTCATGTTACTCGTTTTGTCCGATTTTGTTCAGTGTTCTGGACTTACAGAAAAGTGGATAACATGATCATGTTGTATTTTTTCAAAATCATCATATACTCAAAATGTTTTTTCTTGAAGACTCGCAAAAAAAGGCTACAATATTTAGTCCTTATTTATAACAATGGTTTTCTGAACTTCGCCATTCAAAATCCGATATGGGTCCGACAGAAAGAGAATCTCAAATTGACGATCCTTTGAGAGGAAAAAAAATTAAGTCGGTTTAGATGAGACATTAAAGAAAAATGGAGAGATTTCAATAACTCTCCTCGAAAAGGGGCCTTCGTCTAATGGGGATTGCTTTGAAGGCCTTAACGAAAGAGAAAGAGAAACTTATCGGTAGTAGGGAAACACTATGATCTTTCCCAAGTATGAAGAGACTATTGAGAAATCCCGTCCGCGGCAAAGATAGGTGGACCAATGAAATGAGAACAACCAGAAATATTGATTTAAAAAAATGGAAAAAAGAAGGGATGAAGGAAAAGTGATAACTTTTTGGATCTGCCATTTTATTCTCTCAAAAGGAAGTAGTGAAAGAGAGGAGATATAAAGAGTATAATTCGCATTGATTGTTTGAAAGTCCTTTCTCTCAAAGGGTTTCAGTAGAGACATAGCCTGCTGGACTGGGTCTCTTGGGAGGGCGGTGAAAAGAGATTCTGGTGGAGTTTCTTTTACCGGTTTGTGTCGGCTGTATGAAATGGACCTCAGAGCAGGGGTCCGCCCTTTTTCTCTCGCTTCATTTTGTCCGTTTTGTTCAGCGTTATGGATATTTCACAAAAAAAGTACATAACATGATCACGTTGTGCTTTTGGTATTCAAAATGTTTTCTCTTGAAGATTCGCAAAAGACTTTTCAATTTAGTCATTATTTATAAAATAATGATATTGTTTTCAAAGCATATAACCTAAGGTACGGACATGCTAGGCTGGGTCTCTTGCGAGAGCGGTGAAAAAAGATTCTCAGGGAGTTTTTGTTACTGGTCTTCTTCTGGTAGAATGAAATCGAGCTTCGAGGAATGGGTCCGCCTTTCTTTTCGCTTCATTTGGTTCTGTTTAGTCCAAGTTTGTCCAGCATCATGGACGTTTCACAGAAAAGTGGATAACATGTGTTTTTAATCATGGAGTGTTTTTTAATCATGGAGTACTCACAAAGCTTTCCCTTGAAGGCTCGTAAAAGAGCAAATTGTGTGGTAGTCCCTAAGATTTTACTAGAACAGTATGTCCCACAAATTTTTATTAATACTAGCAAAAAATGAGAAATGTCTATATTTTGACGTACTACATTAAAAAGAAATTATTTTTTTTCTATAAAAAGTTCAATTTTTTACATCAATGAAAATTATTATTTATCTATTTTTAATTAAAATTATTATTTACTAAATATTATGCAGTTTGACATAATTAAAAAAATAATTTGTACTATTTTTATACTAAAATGTCTAATTATTACCTTTTTTTCTAATTTTATCAACCTAATATCACAACATATTATGTATGATTTTATTCTTTATGTCTAACAACAAACTGCATTTAATATTTAAAAATATCGATAACATTTTACTTAAATATAGTTGAAACAAATTATGTTGAAAAATTAACTAATAATTTATATTAATACAAAATTTATGGCGTTTCACTGATTTATAAAAGTATAAAAAAATTATAAAAGCTTTTCCTTAAAGCAGAGGTACTCAGCCAGTGCTTCGCGGAACACTAGTGTTCCGTGAGGTTAGAGAAAGCATTCCGTCAAAATTTGAAGTCAAGATTTAAAGCTATAAGCTTTCGTTACAAGAAGAGGAAGAAGAATTCATTACATTTTCATTAAATCGTACTTTCAAAATGAAATTTATCAAAATAACAGTTGACGAATTTTGGATTTCTATTTAAATTGTGTTTAAACTATATTTGAAAATAGGTTTTCCTAAATATGAATTTGTTATATTTGTAGAACATTCTTAGATCAATTTAAAATACATTTTCTATACATGTTCTTAATCAATTTTATCGCAAGAATACTTCCTATGTTGATAAAGAAAAATTGTAGAAGTTCAACTTCTAGAATTATAATCCATTTTCTGCGATCAACACAAGTTATAAGTTTTCGTTACAAGAAGAAGAAGAAGAAGAATAATCAAGATTTCATTATATTTGCATCAGATCATACTCCCAAAATGAAATTTAGCAAAATAATAGTTGAAGAATTTTGGATTCCTGTTCAAACTGTGTTTAAAACGATATTTGAAAATACTTATTCAGAAATGTAAATTGTTGTATAGAATATGCTTAAACCAATTTAAAATTCATCTTCTATAACTCTTCTTAATCAATTTTATCTTAAAGATGCTTCCAACGTTGATTAAAAAAAATATAGAATATTATCAGACACCAGGATTGGTGTGTCGATTAGGGAAATTTTGTATTAGAAAACCTACACGTCTTTTTCGTAATACAAATACGTGCCTACTGTTTTATTTTACAATGATGTTCCGCAAAAGTTCATCCCAGATATGATTGGAAGAGTTTAAAAAATATTATGCAACAATATTTATTTGAATGTTCTGTCTTTAATGGTTTCTGAGTTATGGGCAAAAGAAAGTAACATGGCAACGTCGAGTTCTATTAAAGATCGACTAAGCGGAAAGGCTAAATACTTTTTCATCCCATACCTACAGCTCTGTGTTTCTATAGTAATTGAATCTTATCTTAATCACTTGTTGAACTATCTGATTGTTGAGTTTATTGAACATTAAATTACTAGTGTAGTAGAACTAAAGTAAACAACTAGTATCACATTTGAAAAAGTGTTTTTAAATGTTATGTACAGAATACCTAGACTTTTAGGACAAACAAATTAATTTGGAAAGTACGAAACAATTAATGAAGTTTTTATAGGCACAAATTTTATGCGTACGGTATTCGCAGCTCTGTGTAAGTAAGAAAATACTACTAAATTGTTTTGTGCATCATCCCCAGAGCAATTGAGCGCTTGAAAGGGAAATAGAAAATTCGTGGACGGATTTGCCACCCCATTTGTCATATGCTGCAAATCAAAACATTATATAAAGTAAAGGTTGATCTATTTAGTTTTGATCATTTTAACTTCTACAGGGTGCGGCGCCAAAATGCGGACAAAATTCAATTTGAATTACTAGCCGTTCTATATCACTTCGAGAGGTCGCGATTGGCGCCCAAAAAGCTTGATACATCTACTAAGCATTCATAACCTCAAAACAGTCGCAATGTTGAAACCAAGTGCTGAGTATAATCGAAGAGCTGCGATTATACAAAGTGTTCGCGCTGGGCGCTCAGCGACAGAAATCATTAGATTCTTTGGGTACCCAAGATCGACTGTTTATGATGCCGTCGCGAAGTATAACGAGTCGGAGAAGTCCAACGAAGTTATTGCAACACCAGCAAGGAAAACCATTCGAAGGAGCACGGACACCCGAAATCATTCAACGGGCTCAGGGCCTAGTTTTTGAGGATCCAGGGCAGTCGATTCCAAAACTGTCGTCAGTTGTCGATGTGAGTGAAAAACTATGCTTCGAATCGTCGAGGAGCACCTCTGCTACAAGTCTTATACAATTAAAAGACAGTTGCTTTGCGAAGCTGCCAGGAAAAAGCAAGTTGACCTGCTGTAACCTGCTTTTGTGTTCTTTACGAAACAATGCTGCCGGACGCTTCATGTTACGAGAACGAAATTTCCGGCGAATGTTCACGTGCTATGTGTTGTGTCCAGTGAGGGTGATGTCATGCACCCCATTTAAAATGTCACAAAAGAAGTTTATTTGCATGTTCTGATAATTGTCGTGAAGCCATGGATGGAAACTCTATCGGCTGGAAGGTCGTATATTTTCCAGCAGAACGGTGCGCGCCCACGCACTAAAGTCACTTGGTGCAAAATTGGTTGTCGGACAACGTCGACAATATAAGAACTTATATCTTTTTGGAACTATTAAATTTGAACCCCTCATGTTTGACACTATTTTAATGAGAATCAAAAGGGCTATCAAAAGATATAACAATAGACAGGGTGTCACTAAAAAGTCGTTGGAAAATTATTTTATTGCGCGAAATCGGTTCAGTATATTCAATTATTCATATTGACAAATTTGAGGTATCTTAGTCTTATATATGTCAAATTACTCAGAAGTTTGCTCAAATTCCTCAGCACTTTATGTATCCGTTTTTTTAACGCGCTATATCGCTTTAATAATAAAAGAAATTTAAAAGTAATTGTTCGTCTGGTTTTTGAGAACATGAGACTCCACGTTTGTCTACAAAAGAACAAAGTATTGTAGAACAAAGACAAGTAATTCAAAGTACTAGACACTCGGCGTGGCTCTGAAAAAAAGTAGAAAATCGGCTCCTGGAATACATTGGGTGAGACAAATTAAAAATAGAATATTTTTTTAGAATTTGTTTTTAAAGTACCGAAAATTTTAATTAATCATCATTTTCGAGGCGTAACACCAAAAATCTTTTCTTGTCCCACGCGTGGCATTGATTGCCGACCGCTGCTTTATACAATAAAAATTACTTGAAAGCCGTATCTTCTATAGTTTCTGAGAAATATTCCAAAGTTTTTTAAATTTGAAACATGGCAACGTCGCCTTCTGTTCGAGATAGAGAAATAGGACTAATTGCATTAGGCACACAATACAAAGTACTATATGTGTGCAACATTTCGGTCTATTAGCGTACAAACTGAATTTGGTTAAATTAAAAATGGCGCATTTCTGCCATATTGGATTTAGAGCAAAAATTAAAAAAAATCTTGGCGCAAAATTCTGTGCACCTGCGTACCAAATTTTATTCCAATCGGTCCAGTAGTTTAGGAAAACAGCTGGAATATACACACATACAGTCTACAGTCATACATTGAAAAATACGGCCTCCTTTTAAATTTTTGGCCAATTTTTTGAAACATTTCTTTTTGTTGTAAATTGTTCCGTATTAATCCTTACGTATGAAGGGATGGGATATAAGCAACAAAATATGAAATAAGCAACAAACCCGGGAGGCACAATATTTAATAGAACATCCCAGAGTGTCGCCTTCGCTGACGACATTGCTATGAACAAGCTTATAAGTATTTATTGTCAATTCCTCCAACTTCAGTTGAGCCCGAAAGCTTTTTCTGCAGCTGCATATATTAGCAATAAGTTGAGGAGTAAACTCGAGTATGAAACCTTGGACGCATTGTTATTCCTTCGGTCATAGTTTTGTAACACTAAATAAGATTTTTTATGGTATTCATTTCTTACATCTTCTTTTATTTTTCACTATAAATTTGTAATCACCTAGATTTTTCATAATACGTTCCGAAATCCCGGTATTGTCCCGGGATCCCGGGATTGCCTGTGAAAAATCCTGATATCCCGGGATTAGAAATAAGGGTCAGGATTGAATTCTCTAGTTACACGTCAACAAGGAGAAGACAAAATATAGGATAGACACTAGGAACTCACTGAGATGGCGGAACATTATCAAATTCAATGGTTATCAAAGGGTCGATGCATTCAAATATTTGGGGTGCATTCTAACACACGACAACGAAGTACCCGACGAAATCAAATCAAGAGTAGCTGCCGGGAACCTGTGCTTCTTTGGTTCCCAGGAGCTACTTAAGTCTTCCCTTGCCTTTAAAAAATTTAAACTTTTGGTTTATAAGACCATTATCAAGCCAATGGTCTTGTATGGGTCAAACACCTGGACTGTCAGAAAAAAAAGGAGAACGTACTGTACGCCTGGGAGAGGAATGTCCTTTGCAAAATTTTTGGTGCTGTGCACGAGAACAATAAGTGGCGAATAAGAACCAATAAAAAACTGGAAGACACCTATAATGCTCCATCGATCATGTCAGACATCAAGGCAAAAAGTCTACATTGGCTCGGTCACGTCCAGAGAATGGGACATCAGCGGGTGCCAAAAGTTCTGAACTCAAGACCTGTAGGAAGAAGATCCCTGGGCGGCCTTAAACTTAGATGGCTGGATGACGTAAAGGAGGACCTTTTCATGCTAGGAGTCAGAAACTGGAGACAGTTGGCTATCCGGAGAGATGACTGGCGAAACTCTGTAGTGGAGAAGGCCTGTGTTCTTAATGAACTGTAGCGCCTTCAAAGTAAGTATATCTTTCATATAGCTAAATGTACTATGGTATAAACAAATGTACCTGTAATGTACTGCGTGATAGATCTGAGAGCAACATTAAAAATTCCCTTGCACTCACAAAGAATTTACTAATAAGAAACAAAGAGCAACCAGGCTAAAAGAAATTTTAGACGTAAACCGATCATCTAGAGAGGAAATTAGCCTCAAGAATTTTGTTGATTTAATTTTTTGTGATTTTAAATATTTCAATTTTTGGTTTCGGATACAATGATCTTCTCGAAATTCTTTCAACATTGTAAGTGTATTTATACTAATTTGTAATATAATCTCAAGAATAATTATTTAGGTAAACAAGTCTTCATTTTTGAACAAATAAAGCCGTTTTCTATCAATTCTCTCCAATTGTTGCGTCATTCTTATAATATACCAATAATATACCACGGTAATACCACAGTAATCGCCAGACAGAAGAAAAATGTTACGCCTATAGCTACAGGTGATGTATGCGTTGGCACATTATTGAGTGGACCGTACTGCGATGTTGTCGGATCTTCTAATTCATCTTCGGCCCGACAAAATTCCAGAATGTCAACATCGAACCGAAATTTTACTCTGAAATCATAAAATAAGATCGCGTATATCAGTTGCTATTTTAAGATTATTGAAAATAATTTATTCATTGCCAGCTAATTAGATTGGGAAAATCGGTTGCGAATATTCATAATTCATCTAATTGAGAAATCTGGTTTTATTGCAAATAAGGACTTATTACAATTACATTTTAAATCTAGTGACGTCTAGCGTTAAAAAATGTAAACTAAATTTTTCAAATTTCCCCCAAATCCCAGATCGGAAATGCCTTGTCAGCAGCCGAATTGTATTTTCAAACAGCTGTGAAACCCATAAAATGTCAAGTTACGTCAGTTAAGTTTTTATTCAATTTTTTTTGTACGGCTCTGATAAATTTTTAGACAAGTATTCTTTTATACCTACCCTGGTAGTATCTAGTTACGTTTTAGCATTTATTTACTTTTATTTTTAAATCTAGTTACTTTTATATCGGGACGGAGCTTTCAACACGTTTGGTTTGGCGACTGTCTTGGATTGAGCATTGTGATGGGACGTGGAAGTCGTTATGGTGGGGGGTGGAATTCAATAGTAGTCGAGATGAACTGAGGAACGGTCTGCCATTCGTCGAATATTTATACATAGGAAAAAAAAATAGGTATCTCACAGCAGTAATTAATGTAAAATTGTATGTACTTGCAATGACAGTAACAATAATAAAACTAAGCGCATCAGATCAACGGGCACAGAAAATGAAAGGCAAATACAGAAAATAACAATGTTATCCAAATTAGGAGAAATCTCCTGGACTAATTTGATACTCAAAAAATTTATTGTAGGAATATAAAGCATGTTTAATTGAAGAAAAGTGGTTAACTTTCTTTTTAAATTTTTGTACTAACAATGAAGTTATGTTGTCTGGAAATGTATGAAAGTATTTTACACCTATGGGCATCCATGACTTTTTGATTTTTCTAAGCCTTGTTTCTGTAGCACAAGGTATATTTAGAAATCTGGTATTCTGATCGTGTATTTCACAATCCAATACCAGCGAATTTTGATTACGTTTAATATGAAGTAAGACTTCTAAAATATAAATACAGGGAAACTGAGTGAAGATTGATCTGAGTGAATAATATATTTAACTGAGTGAAGATTTGCCTACAGTCTACCCTGTAATTCAAATTGGACAGAATTCGTACCGCTCTTCTTTGTAATCTAAAGACATGTGTCCACTCCGCTGCATGACTCCACGTGATTATGCCATAACAAAGCTGACAGTAATTGGTTCCATAATACGCCTGTTTTAATACATTATACGAAACTGACTGTGCTAAACTTCTTATAAGAAAAACATTCTTGGATAATACCTTCATGACTTTACTGCACTGATGTTCCCAAGTAAGTTTACTGTCCAATATGACTGACAGGCACTTAACCAAGCGCTATCGTTTTCATTAATTACTCAAAACATTGCAATCGCCTTAGTTTTTGTACAATAATTTCATTTTTATAAAATTGTGATAAAAGACGAAATGAGTTTATTTTGTTGGCGATAATTAATATATTTTATGATTATCCGTCCCATTTTCAGACAGAAACTTTAGGTATGCCAACTATGATTAGTATTTTCATAACTAAGTATAACCATTTATTACAAAAGCCTTCTCTATCCGTATAAAGCATGTTTAACTAGAATTATTTTCCTATAATAACCTATACGGACATAATTCCCCCAAAGCTCAATACCCCAAAACCCAGAAAACAATTTAGAATGACATTTAACAAAAATTATTATATATAAAACGATTTTAACTGTATCATCCCTCTGTTTTCTTCTCACAACCTCCCATAAAATCCATGAAAACATGTAACCTGTCTTTCTTTTGTTTTCCTATCTTTCTCTTTATTATTTTTCTTCCTTTTCTTCCTTTCCTCATTATTATCTTTATTCCTATCTCTTTGTCTCCCAATCTCTAACAAAATCCTTTTCCACACATCCTCACCACCACATTCTGTTCGCAGCTTATTTACACTTCCCCGCACCCCCTCTTTGACACCTCTTCCATGATTCCATTCACATTCATTCCACATTGCATCGTTCCACCCGTTCCACTATATAAACTTCCCATTAGCATTCATTACATTTACCTCGTCTTTTTTTTAATCTTACACAGTTTTATCTCCATTACTTCTGTGTCCCTTACTTACTCCATGCTCTATGCGCTCCCTCCAAATACCCACTTCGGTCCTTTATTTATCAATCCACAATATTTCTTCACATGCATATATGCAATGGTCCCATGTTTCTTCCTCCTGCCCACATATTTTTCAACTTCTTTCCCTATCATTCATCGAATACTCATTTCCCATTATCTCGCTACCACACCTAGATCTGGCTATCATCATATTTCCTCTCATGCTTCTTCCCGATCTCAACTATTCTGGTGAAATATCTTCAACTATCAAACATTTTTAGCACTTCATGCTTCTCCTGAACTTCCACATCTCCTATCCCTGGCCAATTCGTTGGTATCATCCTCATTACTTATCTCATTATTGATTTCACAAACACTTTTTATATAATCATCTCGTTATCATTCATCATCGCTTTTCTTCCATACTTAACCATCTTCGTAACTCCATATTCCCAACATTTAAATTCATTGAGTTCCTGCAACACTATTTCACTTGGATCGACTTTTCCACACCTAACACCCTTTTCATATAATTCATTCTCATTCTTTCAATTTCCATTCTATCTGTCAACGCCCATACAACATGTTTCTCACGCATATTTTTTAAATCATCAGCCTCATTCTGATTCATATACTGATTCAGTATGCCAATTATGATTAAGATATTAATAATACTGTAACGAGGCAATTTGTTCTCGTTCAAATTTAGTTTGATGATAGAAAGTTTAAGTGTTTCTTACTTATAAATTATGTAAATAATTCAGGATGGATAGATGCTGTAAAATGATTATCGGTTTAAGCAGATTATTTGATAGACAAAATTTATGCAACAAGCAGAGTGGAAGAACGATGCAATGCTCTTATCATTGTATGTGTAAATGAAACGATCTAATTAGTAGGAAATAATAGGTGAATAGACACAGCAGGTATTGCACTAGCGTATGTGAAGATTGACGCTAATCATGGCCGAAAGTAATTAGTAAAATATGATGAGAGGTAATCGAGTGGAATGCATTAGATGTACGCAATTTGCCATAAGAAGGGGAGATGTAGTGAGGAATTTGAACGGAATGAGAGTCGATGAACATAAATTCATGAATTAATTCAGATTAAATTATAAATTAGTTCTAACTAAAATCATGATTAAACTAAACTGTCGAATTTAGTATCGGAGAATTAGGCATGAAGTCTCACAGTATATAGTAGTCACTATTTGTAGTAGTGATGTGTGTATGAGGTACATCCATCATTTATGGGGTACCTCATTTGAGGCCTCACGGTCATCAAATGAGGGAGTACCTCTTTTTCCTTTTTTTTTCAAAAGAGGAAGTCCTCTTTTTCTTTTCAAAAGAGGAGTTCCTCTTCTTCTTTTCAAAAGAGGAGTTCCTCTTTTTCTTTTGAAAATAGTTTTTCTTTTGTTTTCAAAAAGGAGAGTTAATTCGTTGATGATAATATTTGTGTACAACGGAACAATCTCGCTTGATGCACATAGCACGCGATAGTCTAAGCGCCACTAATAAGGAGAAGAGGACTTGCGCTGTATGATATATCGGCTTCAGTATGATGTATCGGCTTCAGCTGTGATGCCCGTGATGGTTGCCTCATATATGCGGTATTTCATTTGAGACCGCATTATGATGAATTAAAAGAGTCACTTTTTGTTAAATACGAGGAGAGTCATTATTTGTGAGAAGTTACTCTATTTTTAAATATGAAGACTTCCGTTCACCAGAAGTGTCAGTTTATTGTCTTCAAACGTCTAACCAATTGAGCTGTTTTATATGTTTTTAGAATAACTAAGTAAGATTTTATGTAGTTTTTTTGTTTTAACATTAAAAAAAAGGAGGAACTCCTCTTTTGAAAAAAGAGGAGGAATTCCTCATAAATAATGATTTGCTTCGTATTTGAAAAAAGAGTTACTCGTTCATTTCATCATAATGAGGCTTCAAATGAAGAACCCATTGCTACTTTTAATATAATAAATCGGTTGAAGAGTTCCTCTTTTGAAAAACGAGGAACTCCTCTAAAAAAAGTAAGAGAACTCCTCTTTTGCAAAAAGAGGAACTCCTTTTTTGAAAAGAAGAGCGGAACTCCTCTTTAAAAAAAAGGAGGTGCACCTCTTTTAAAAAAAAAGAGGAACTCCTCATTTGAAAAATAGAGGAACTCCTGGTAACTGAAAAAGAGTAACCTTTTCATTTCATGGTAATGAGGGCTGAAATTAGGTACCTCATAAATGAGGGACTCATCACAATTCGCCTCACCTCATATGTGTTACCCCTTCTGAGGCAGACCTCACAAATAAAAAAACTTTACTCCCTTATTTTCATTTTAAAACGAGGTGTTATCCATCACTAATTTGTAGTCAGTATATAGTAACAATTAAAGAAATCTTTTTAATTATGAATTTTACGAATAAAGTAAATTAAATTATTAAGCAAGTGTATTTATCGAGGTATATAAAAATAATTCTAAATGTAGCAACGAGGTCACTGTGCGTGACTATAAAAATAATTATAAAGTAAGTTTGTGATGGTACACTACAGATAATGTAAGTACACTCATTTTATCGTTTATTTGGGAACCAGTTTATAGAGCGTTTATCGCCATTTAGTTTAATTATTATA
>WYDF02283602.1:0-16882 GCA_009867245.2 Adranes taylori | reverse complement strand
GCACCCTACAACTTAATACCTACTCCAATATATGGCTACACTGATACTGAATTAAATTTAAACATTTCTTAGAATGACTTATTAATATTGGAAGTAGGTAAAGTATCTACAGTATAACTGATAGAAATGAAGACTTAATTTTTATCAGTACTAGTCCTGTATAGTAACAGTTCTGGTCGACAACATTAAAATAATAAACATTACGTATATTCAAATATTTATTTAAATATCATTTCACCAATCAGTAGAAGATTTAGGGCAGGGGAGAGAGTTAATGAAGTTAAAAGCTCAATTTTTTTAATATAGATTGTAGTTAAAAATTAAAGAAAATATTCAGTTGAATGGTATGGTTGATATCAAGGAGCTTCATTACAACATTAATTTAACCAAAAAGATTTGAAGAAAATAAAAATGACATAAGAAAAATGTGGGCAACAATAAACGAAACCTTACAGAAAAAAAACAAGAGAAAGGACAAAAAGAAATCATTATGACAGAAAAAGGAAAAAGGCAAGGAAGTCAGTGAGCGAAGTCAGTAACAGACAAGAAAGTCAGTGAGAGATTAATGATTATTATATAACAATGGGTCAAGGTATAAAACAAACACGAGAAACATTACAGAAGAAAAAAAAACATAAAAATCATGTTTTTAAATCTTACAACAAAAATGAAGTGGAAGATTTATCGAATTTACCAGATCAAAGCTCACCAGGACTAGACAACATACCAGGACTAAACAACATAAGCACAAAGGATGTGAAATCAATAATGAAACTAATATCACCGATAGTGACTGAGATAATCAACATAATAATAGGAAAAGGAAAGTTCCCTGAGGAACTAAAAGAACAGAAGTGGTACCGACCTTTAAACAAGGGGAGAGATCGGAAGTAAAAAAATACAGACCAATATCACTACTAACAACTTTTACAAAAATTGCAGAAAAAATAATTAAAAATAGACTGATTGACTTCATCAACAAAACAATAGGATATGACTCAAAACAGTACGGGTATCAAGAAAACAGTGGAACGCAATGCGCCCTATTAGAATTCACGGAAGAAGTAAGACAAGAAATAGATAACAGGAAAATATAGTGTATCAATTTTTATAGATTTCTCAAAGGCATTCGACACTGTGGATCGAAAGAAATTACCAATCAAACTGCAGGCGATGGGAATAAGAGCGTACCAACTATTTGAAACATACCTAACAAATCGCACACAACTTGTTAGAATCAAATCGACAAAGGGGGAAAAGAAAGAAACGAAAACAGGAGTACCACAGGGATCGATATCAGGGCCTATACTTTACTTACTATATGTACAGGACTTAAAAGACATGAAATAGAGAATAATTACTACAGTTATGCGGATGATACGGTACTAGTATTTACTGGAAACTGTTTAAAGACACTTCCAACAAAATAAAATCCAACAAAATTTAGATAAATTTAATAACTGACCAAAAAGCAATAATTTAATAATAAACAAAACAAAATATATATCAAATAACAAAAATAAAAAGATACAATCCATCCAAATAAATATAGAAGAGACGAAATTAAAAGAAGTAGAAGAATATAAATATCTTGGCATATGGATAGGCAAAAGACACGACTGGAACAAACACATCAAAGGAATTAAAAAGAAAATGACTAAGTTAACTGGAGCATTCAGAAACTGTGGTAAAGGTTAAGTATTAAAACTAAAAAAATGGTATATCAGGCATACATAGAAACTCATTTCAGACATCAACTAAGTACTTGGGGAAACTGCAATGAAAAATTAATGAAGTCACTACAAAGAACACAAAATAAAATAATAAAATCTTAATATGGATTAGAAGAGAGATATGCTACTGATGAATAAAACAACAGGACTAGCGAAAATAACAATGTTGCGTGACATAGAACAAACACTACTCATACATAGAATAAGAAAAAAGAAACAAAAAAGCGAAATCATGTTACAAAAAAACAAAGAAAAACATAATAATGAAACAAGGACTGCGACATGGTATTCAACAAATAACGTTATGACAAACGTGGGAGTAAACAGTACTCTAAGTAAAAGCATAATGAAATATAATCAAATACCAGAAATAATAAAGAAAAGTAACTCGCATTTTCTATTGAAAAAAATTAGTAAAAAAATACTGTCATGAGAAACTATAGCAATTAAAAACTACAAGATGATATACTCAAAGAAAAAAGTAACAGGACAAGAAAGAAATAAAAGGCCAAATTATGACAAAAAAGGGACCATTACACCAGCATCAAAAGTTTCCTGAATTTGGTTAAAAAATTGATTCCAAAGGAGAAAGACTTGAAGACTTTTATTAGTTTAAAATTAAATTATTTTCACTTTAATTACATTGACAGTCAATGATTGTGTACGAAAATTTGTAGTCTAATATCTGATCAATTTTGTGCTAGTTGTATGTAAATAATTAAGTTTAAACAATATTACTTTGTAACTTAAATTATGTTGGAATAAATTATTATTAAGTTATTATTAATATACTATTCCACAAGTTGTAGTAATTCGTACGAGGTAATACATAAGGCAAAAAACCACAAAATTGTTAAAAATGTATTTATAAAATGTAGATTTTCATATGTGAATAATTTATACATAATATTCAAGTAATACACAGTTAATAATTAATTCTATAAAATAAACATTTGTTATAAAGCTCATATGAAGCCTCATACAAAATTATTCTTAGACGGTTATTTATTACAACACAAAGTAATAATAAATTGTTATTTAATTACATCATCATTCTATAGTATTATTAAAAATTATAAGCGACATTTTTAATGTTACCTAATATATTTATAATAAATAATTAAACAATATCTACAACAAAAAACTTTCAACATTTTTTTTTGCATACAAATGTGTTTCCTACTTTGCGACTATTAAATTTATTTGCAAGACTCAGGATTAAAATAGAATACAAGAAAAATAATCTTTAATAAAAATATGGGTTTTCTCTTGAATTCCACTAGCTAAAAGCATCAATCAGCCTTGGACAGCATTGAGATGTTAGTAGGTATCGTGCTATTATATGACACATCAGTTAGAGAAGTAGCCCTCTCTGCAGCCATTTCTTTGTATATCTTTCCTCTTCTTTTCACCTAAGTTGCAAATTTGTCAATAATTGCGCAAATAGTGCTGATACCAATTTTATCTCTTGTTTTCAGATATCTGTTGCATCTCCATCAATGTGTAGCTTCTTTCTGATATGTTTACGAGTTGTAGCTGTCTTCTAGTTATCATCTGGTTACACTTCCTTTGTATCTTTTTCATATTTTTTTAAATTTATCTCATGAAGTGAACAAATAACTGGTGAGCTAATGGTATATACAATTTGCACATGTTTTTACGTACAATTTCTCAATTTGTAGAACTTTGCTTATTGAAAATTCTACAAAGTTTATTGGAGAACTTGAACATGACTTCTAATACTCGCATTACTTACTTCTCTTCTAGAGTCTCCCTTATACTCTAATGCTTTTAAAATTTGAAAGGTAGATTTCAATATTGCTGTTAGAACCATAGCATATACCTTTCATCTTATACTAGAGAAGAATTTGAAGACACTTTTATTTGGAATAAGATCTTTTATTACATATAACGGTATACAGTAACTGTATTAGGCAAGAAATTAATAGTCTCTTGGCAGTAGTGAAGAGTACTTTGACCCACTTTTGTACTTCGGAGTACTTTTCAGTTGTAATAAATTTTGTAAATCAGTTGCACGTGAGACAGTAAACTTATTTGTTGCTGCATTATATTGTCGCATACAAAATTGTACGCAATGTATAAAATTTTTGAATTAGGTGAATTTATTATTTTTGAATATTAATATTTTTTTATTTCATTATTATTAAGTTGATCAACTTATTATCAATATGGCAGATAGTCAATTGCATGATCTTTGTAAATAATATTAGAAACGCACGGTTACCTTATGTAAAGATTTTGATGGAAGAATAAATAGATTTATGTGAAGATTAGTTAGTTGTAGATGAAAGAATAAATAAACTTTTCTGAAAATTTGATAGTCTTATATTGGAGAAAGAGTTCTGTTGAAAAACAACTGATAGACATGTGCTGAAGAATAGCCAGTCTATAATAGGAAGATTAACTATTTCGGTTTAATTAGGCTTTTTATAACTTTATTGCTTTTAAAGATGCGAGGGCGAATTTTCCTCGGGCGGTGGTGAGTGTCATGGCGCAATTTGTCCTCGTTCTGGTTTAATTTTATGGCATATAGTTTTGTGCGTTTGATACTTCTAAATTATTTAAGTAACTCAGGATGGCTAGACTGTTATTATTTAAGCATGCTGTGTGTTAGACGATCTAATTGCAAGAAGTGTAAATGTTAGTTAACACTTGGAGTTTCATTTAAACTTCTATTCGTGAAATAAAGTTGTAAAATTTAAAAACATTTAAAACATCTTAAGTTATAATTTAGAAAAGTTATTTCTTCCATCGGATAAAAACAAGGCCAATGACGTCAATTATACGAATAAAGTGCAGCAAAGGGGATCGTCGCTGATTGGTGAATATATAGCACAGCGTGTTGTTATTGCTGTTATCAGTGAGAATAAAACTGATTGGTAATCAAACAATAGTTAGTGAAAGCGTACCGTATAATACTGTATTTCCAAAAGTTTGAAGTACATACTCGAGTGCATTGATGATACTGAATTAAATTAATTAAATCTTGATTTTGAAGCAATTGTGTTTTTGTTAGATCTCTGTATCGTGATATTTTGAAGTCTGTGATGTATTTTGCGTGTAATTAGTGGAAGACTTGTCGGAAGCATAGAAATTGATATCTGAACGTATGGGTCGATGCTTGCATAAACTATTTTACATGATAGAAAATATTTTATAAAAATGCGAAACCTTCTATTTACAAAGAAATGGTTATTAAAATGATTCGTTAAGACATTTTGCATTAGTTCAAATTAATCCAAAATCAGTATGGACTACACTATCTCTATTTGTATGTTTCTCACCATTAGCAACCATATTTAACTCAACTAATGTATCAATACTATTGATACTCACACCTTTCAAAATTTTCTGGGCAGCTAAACTCGTGAAGTTAAAACTAAGATCGCTTAAACTGGGAAATTGATCAGGGGATTCCTTGGTGCAAATATTCGGCTCGGATCCGAGTACATTTTTCTCAAATTGCAGTGCTTTATTAAGAGAACTCTTCGAATCGGCTAATTGTTTGTATACGTTACTAGTACTACCACCGAGATCCGTTGATGTTATTTCGAAACTATTACGTTTGAAATCTTTATTTAATGCCGCATGCATTGGTGAATCTGGATTCGATACTGATTGGAATTGATTATTAGATGTGGATGATACGTTTTTGATTAAACTCTTATAATCGAAATCTTTAGAAGGCATTTGCAACGATAATTTCCTGCTGTTGTTCATTGCTTCTTCAGTTTTATGTTCATTGGAGTTATTTAAAGTGTTATTAGCATTTGTATTTTTTGATTTCAACTCATCTTGTGGTTTAGATGATCCCGTTTTTGCATGGTAGCCAGTTGTTTCTGAACCATTGATAATAACAAAATTTGGTTTTGTACCATCACCTATTTCACCATTCTCGAATGTTATCACTGATCTAACAGGCGAATTTTGAACATAGATTTTAGTATTGGCGAGTCGCTCGCCATTAACTAAAGCTGCTGTATTAGTCGAAGCATATACTGGATTTTTTTGATTCGTGGTTACTTTCAGAGTAAAGGAATTTCCAGTCCCTAAATGTTTGGTAACTGTTCGTGTTACTTTGTCAGTTGTAGATTTAGGCATTCGTGCACTATAGCTAGCATACTGTGCTCGATTTATCACGGTTTTATGGGATTCTATACTTGACGGGCCACTATTCGATAAAGAACTATTGGTTTTAATACTCTTATTCGAATCTATACTTGACGGACCACTCTTCAACGGATATGATTCTTTTTCCAGTTGAGATGTTTTAAGTGATTCTAAACTACTTGCTTTAAAACTATTGGAATAAATTCCGGAGTTCTTAGGCGATGCTTGTATATCTTTCGTCTCCAACGGTTTCGTAGTTTCATCTTCTAAATCGTTAGTTGGACAAGTTTTCGTTGCCAGACTACTTCTACTCGTTTTTCTTGAACTATCCCTGCTACGTAGAAGATTTTTCGCAGCGACACTACGATTCAATGAACTAGAAGGTGAGTTTAGACCTAAACTTGGCGAATGATCACGTGATTCGGACATATAGGATGTGACATACGTCGAATCGTTGGACAATTGACGTCGATGGCGCCGTGGTAATGTTGCTGATTTTGAAGATTCGGTACAACTGTTGAGGAAGTAATATGGCAGCGTAAGGGATGGATCCTGAAAAGAAGAATGAAATTGTACTTTAATGAAATGTTAAATTTCTTTTAATAACATTCAAATTTTATTCAATATTTGCTCAGAAAGGTTTCAGGTAGTGTTATGATCATTGTAGCATAGAAAAGATGTCAATTATTCTAAGGATAATGGATCATTAGAATAAAGGACTCTTTATTAAAGTATATACTCGAGTGCATATTCGAGCATTTATCGAGTGAACAATGTAATTCCTAAGCATGTGTAAAGTATACACGTGGTAAGCAACCGTGACTACCGTAACCATGGCATCGATGAAACAACCTTACATAGCAACCGTGAAACAAAAGTACTACTTTGCAATGTATAATAAATGAAAATTAATAATAATAATGATAATTATTATTATAACCATAACAGAAGTAGCTTATTGCTGATAAATCTGTCGGTTATAGTCGGTAGCGCGTACTAGGACCACCGCGAGCAGAAAAAACCCGCCATTAGGGGGCTAATTTAATATTTTAATGTTTGCATAGATATGTGTTTATCCAATTAGTTTTTACGAGGGCTCCTTTTAAAATTTCGGGATAGAAGAAGACAAAAACATCTGAAACTAAAATAATACTTTATTGCTTTTCAGAATAGTCCCCTTTACACTATATACATTTTTTTATGAGAATAAACCAAACATCAAAGCATTGTTTCCCCTCAGAAGATGGTATACTTGAAATCTCATTTTGAAACGCTTCTACTGCATCTTCTGGAGATGAAAATCGTTTGCCACATAGTCGATTTTTTATTTTTGGGAAAGTAAAGAAATCGTTAGGACTTAAATCAGGACTATATGGAGTATGAGACAACAATTCTACTTTTTGTGTGTTCAAATAGTTTACTGTTTGTTGCATGGGAACTGGCATTGTCATGGTGCAGGATAATGCGTCGCATCCTATTTGTTTTTCCCAATTCAGTGGTACCTTGTGGAAAACAAATGGATATATACCATTCTACATTAACAGCATTAATGATCCTCAAGTGGAATAGCAGCGACATGTCCAATTTTTGAGGCAAAACAAGCTACCATTTTCTTAGAAACACAGCGGCAGCGAGTGAGTTTTGTGGGTTTGATTTCATCCTCAAACACCCAAACAGTTGACTGCTGTGTCGGTTTTGGTTCATAAGCATAGATCCAACTTTCACCACCACTAGTAATGTCGTAGATGAAATTTGATCTCCCTGAGTCGAATCCTTTAAGCATTTCTTTACACCAGTTCACACGAGTTTCTTTCTCAGCTTCAGTTAAATTATGGGGTATCCAATGGGAACTTATTTTTTAACACCTAAGTGATGTAAAATTTCTTTAATTTGTTTCATACCCAAGCCTAAGTGTGACTCAATTTCTCTATACGTAACATGACGATCTGACATTATCAAATTTAATACAGTATCAATGTTTTCAGCAGTTTTCGATGTCATTGGTCGACTTTCAGGAAATTCATCACTAATATAACTTACGGCTAAATTTAAACTCTTGGTACCATCGAAACACAGTTTTCCCTTTCCGTACTCTCCACTAGTGTTTGTTTTAGTCCCTCAGTAGCAGTAACACCTACGTTAGCCAGGGTCTTATCGTAATTTAAAGTGGTCTTCTTTCCGCACTACCCAGTAGTTTATAATTATAAAATACGTTAGCCTGGTTAGTTTACTCCTATAGTGGACTCCTAAGATTCCTACCTTTTTCCGATATTCATATCGTGTATTAAGATTTATCCCCGTCTACCCATTGTGTTATAAAGTATTTATAGATATTTCCCGCATTATTACTGTTTTGTTATTATTTTATCACCAAAAGATTGCACTGCTGCATGCACCACTTATATTTTGTTCTGTTTGTAATAGAATTGCTATTCTTCATTTGCTAACCGCCATTAATGCGTTATTAATTTAATTCGACATTAGTTCATTGTCATTTAATTTTGCATTTATATGTTTTCTTTGTTTGTACTGTCTATGAACACCAATAGACCGGTTTTGTAAAGTCGTTAATGCTGTTTCATTAATAATTAGCAGTTAGAATCTTTTTCAGTTGCCCACAACTCTAACTCCTGGACTACTTACGTACTTAGCTGCCCGTGTCCTCTGAGGACCGGGGGAGCAAAGAGAATAGTTCCAACGTGCGGTCTCACGTTTAAACTGACCTGGCGCCGGAGATGCATGTTTTCGGAGGTTATTATATTCTGTAGTAATATATTAGTTTGCGCCATTTGTGACATCGCTTGACTCCATTAGCAGCGTCACGGGCGAGAATCTGTGTCAACCTCCGATCCTCATTGTCTGCTCTAGGAAATCAAGCTTTGACATGCTAATAATTACCAACCTATTTGTACTGGTATATTTTATATGTACTAGTGCATTGTATATGTGCTAGTACAATTAGATCATGAAATGATTTTTCCACGACATTCGTATTGTCCGATGATGTAATCCCATTTCAAAAGGTTGTAGTCTTTATATGAAGCCAACGAACCACGGGTTACATACCAGACAGATGCATAACGACATTTAAATAATTTATATATTTTGATGAAAGGTGTCCTTTCCTTTTCAATTCTGCATGTGATCTCAAAATGCCTTGACTGATTGGTTAGTGCTTTTCCCAAGTTATCGGTGGATTTTCAATAGCTTTTTGTCTTATGACAAACTGGCCTTTAGTAATTACCCGGTACTTTGTTTCTTTATAATAATTCTTGGCCTACTTATTATATTGCATCGGTCAGTATTTCTAAATCTTTAAATGTGGTGTAAATATTACAGTGAATCTGATGTTGTAGAGCCATTCTCCATTTGTCAATATATATTTTTCTCCTATGTCTTCTAATGCTGTGCCAAACACTTCTTCAAAATACACACCAAACGCGTAACCCTGCCGCACTCCACGCTGTATTTTTATGACTAAGTTAACTCCCATTTGGGTTATACCAAATGGGAGTTATCTTGGGAGTTACCTTTTAGTTTTAGTATTGTGACAAATTTAATGTGTTTTATGTTTCCTTCTGTAAATCTATGAAGCAGAGCTAGGCGTCACACCTCACTTTTTTGCCATGCTGCGTGCCAGTTGGCTTCTGAAAATCAAATTCTGTAGTTGATGACATTAAATATTGCATAGAGGAAACCCACCGATTCTAGATATTTCCACAACAGGAAGAACCCAGCGCATCCGCAATTCCGATTACATATTCTTATAATGTATTAATGTATTACATATAATATATTAAAATATTAGCGAATGCTTCGGACGATTCAGGTTACATTCACCATTCTACTTATCTTTTTTTTTATATAGTATATTAAAATATTGACGATTGCTTCGCGGTCGATTTTTGGGTACTTTTTATTTAATTCAAATTGCTCAGTTCACAAGCCGTCTAGACACCACGCCATAACGTCATTTAACAGTTTTGTTGATTTTGATATATATCATTTGAAAAATATAATATGGCGTTTGAAATGAGTATATTCTTGAGAACATTTCTCAAATACTTTAAAGAACTGTCTTAGTAGAGATATTGGTCGGTAGATCTCTATTATACTAGTGTCTTTTTCGGTATTAGTACTATTTTTGATAGCTTTAGCCTATTTGGACAAATGCCTTCTATTTATTATTATACTTAGAAGTCTTTTACTAATAATATTATGTCCCCTGTATATTTAGATGCATTATTGTTGTATCTGTCGTATGTTCTATTTGTCTAATTCTGTTTCCGTAATTTGATCATCATCTTTTTGCATTGCTCTATTTGTTAAACTTGGAAATTCCTTTGCTGATTGGGTACTTGAAAATCCAAATGTTCATTTAGATAATTAAGTTTATTGAAATTTAATCTTCCAAAACGGACTCCTCTTCGTCAAAATCCTGATTCATATAATCAATCTTTATGTTGAAACTCAACAGCTATCTTAAATCTTGTGTTTTATTCTTTTTGCGTTGGTATTTCTTCTTATAATACTGAATTTTTAATATTTAGTGTATCCGGTATGTATTTCTTTATATGTTCAGCTTCAGTGTTTCTACTTTAACAAAGCATGTTACTTTAAATGATAGTCTATAATTTTCGTAATCCTTCTTAATAAATAAATTAAATCGATTACATAGATAGGTTTCGGAAACACTAGACTAGATTGAATTAATAAGAAATTTTAAACGCATTTAATATTTTGTAAATAAAACATACGAACGAGTTGGCGTTCCGTGCAGCGCCTAGCTTAGCGTATATTGTATAGCAGAGAATTATATTATGCTGATATTCATTGTAGCTGTGTGGTCGGAACGCGCTAAGCGTTGTATGCATATGCAGCTGGCTGTGCTAGAATATGTAAATATGCTAGCGACACCTGATCTATTGTACGACGTGTGAATACCATGCAAGATGAAAATAATATGTATATTGCTCTCGTTGCTACTGCATACATACTACACAGACTGCTGCATTCTACTGTAACTTATGAATGCCGCCGACATAGGAATTGTGTGTTGTGTCATAGGGTGGAATTAGGTTGGAGTTAGGGTGAACACAGGGTGGAATCAGTACCGAGATTTGCATAGAATAATGTAGTAAGAGCGTGGCAGGTAGTCAATGTCATGTGGCTACACACTGACTCGTATAACAGAGCAATAGTTGAGTGATGGCTGAAGCTTATAAATAGCGATATTTTGAATAGAATTATTTAGTTCCTAATTTTGAGAACTCGAAGACAAGACCACCAGCAGCAGCAGAAGCCAGCAGAGCCACCATACAAGCCAAGACAATGGGCAGAGCAATAGCCAGCGACCGTGGCCGATATAATTAATAACACATTTGGCCAGCGATTTTATGTACCATATACTGTTCTGTTTATCACATGTAATTTTGAAAAGCTTTGTTTCTCTTTCTACGTCACCACCAAACTGCTTCCTATTCACTGGAGCGTATAATTCTAACCTACCTAATCTGGGTTGGTTTTAGCAGTAACATCTGTGTCGCTCACTCGGTAGCAGTAACACCTGTGCGAAACGAGGTGTTATTGTAGCTTATAGCGGTCTCCTTTCTGCTCTAATCACTAAAGTGTGTAATTATAACCTACACTAATCGGGGTTCGTTTTAATCACTCAGCGAACATAGCATCTGCGCTACTCGGGGTGTTTGTGACCTATAGTGGTTCCTCGTATCCCCATCGTGTCCGTTATTCATATCGTGTATTTAGATTTACCACCGCCTTCCCGTTGTATCATTATCTACTTGTGCATACTTTCCACATTATTACTGTTGTATTATAATTATTACCACACCACTTATGTTTTATTTTGTTTATGATAGAATCGCTATAGTGTGTTTGCTAAACGCCATTGATGCGATATTAATTTAATTTAATATTTATTAATTTGTTTATTATTGACATTTAATTGTACATATATATTACTTTCTTCGTTTATTTCGTCTAGCAGACCAATAGACGTTATTTTGTTAAATCGTTAATGCTGTTTCATTAATTAGCAGTTAGAATTTTTTTCAGCTGCCCACTAGAACGAGAACCTCTGGACTACTCACTTATTCGTAGCTACTCGTGCCTTCAGTAAGTCACTGAGGACCTGTGGGGCAACAATATTAGGTTCCGTGTGGTCTCACGTTAAACTGACCTGGCGCCCAAGAATTCATATTTCCGAAGGATATAATATTCTGTAATAATAAAATATTTGTTTGCGCCATCTGTCAGTCGCTAGGACTCTCCGGTAGCGGCGTCGCAGGCGAAATCCCGACACACTAATGACATGAGAGATGTGCTACCAACATTTTTTTTTTTAATTCCTGTAAAGCAGATTCTTGTTCCAGCCTTGCTGTGCCGAAGTGCTTTTTGGACTTTGGACCAATGTTCAACATTTTTGGTTCGTTCAATATTTTCTTTTCTCATCGAAGCATTGTAAGTTTCAATGCTTAATTATTATTGAGCTGTATATGTATTTTGTTCTACATTTGCTTCTAAATTCATTATTTCAGGTTCTTTCTGACTTTTGAGTTGTATTGATAACTTTCTTCTATCTACTGTTTATGTGTAGTTCATGGGATTGTTGGTTCGTGAGATTGTTTCTGTATAGTTCATGGGAATTGTTGTGTAATATTTATTTTTCCGCTTTCTCAGTCGAAGGCAATTGGTTCATTTTAGTATTGCTAGAATTAGACTTATTAGTGTTATTATTGTTTGAATTTAATGTTTCGTTGACTGTTGTTGGTGCATATTATATCAATACACTTTTGTATAACATTTCTTATGACTGCTGGATTCGTTTTTTCCTCTTCTTTGAATATCTGGGTTAGTTTTGTAATATGTTTTGTTCACGTAATATTATTATTGACTCCTCTTCCTCTGTTTGTGTATTGATTTTATTTATGTTACTTTGTACGGTTTTACTTATCTGTTCGATGTTATTCATTGATTTTCTGGAAAATCTTGAATAGTCTCCATCATTTGTAGATATAATTTTATTATTTTGTATAGGCATAACCTCACTTTCTTTTCTACATTGGAAACATAGCCATGTTTTCTGTTTCTTTCATATCCGTTAATTGTTTTTCTGTAATTTTAGCACATTTAATATGTAACTTCATTTTACTTTTTATGCATTTATTATATCTTCATATTTATTTGTATTCATCTTGTATATGTATTCATCAAATCAAGCTTATTTTATGTGTGTTCCTTTGATACTTGTGATCTCCAACAACTGTTAGTATAATTCCATATCTTCTAATTGTTCCATGTTATTCTGTTTGAGGTGAGACTTTAATCCCCGCGATATTTGATTTTATATTCTGTTGCATTATATTTATGGTGGAGCTTAGTCTTGACAGCAGATTGGATTGTGGTTGAAAATGAATAATATCATTGAGGAAAATAATCCATTTTCCTTCATCACGATTTGGTCAGAAACTTTGGGGATTTCAAGACTGTCGCTAGTTCAAGAATGTATACATAGTAATTGTAAAACCACTAGTCCGTTGAGATGTGTTTTGGGTTTTATATTTTTATTTTTGGTTTGTTCTGGAAACCAACAAATTTCCATAATGTGAACAAAATTTTTGCTTACTATTTTATCAATCATTAGGTCGTTGGAGTCGGGTTTTATTTCTCACACATATCCAGTTGTGAAGATACAGTGGAACCTTGATAACTCAGACTTGAAGGGAATAAGAAAAAGTTTGAATTATAAAGAACTTCGCCTTAAGGTTCGAGTTATTGAGGTCTAAAATCAACGACTTCGAGTTATAAGGGTCGAAATAACAATTACTTTACTGGTTATCGGCAATGACTTTACTGGAATATACTAATAACTTCCTGATTATTTTTCTGTGGCGAAAAGGTGAAGAAAATCGAAAGTTTTTACATCAAACAGAAGTAAATTTTATTCAACAGACTGTATTGTAGTGTTGGAAAAATCACATCAAGACAATAGTGGTACAAAATAATATGTACTATACGAAAGTAATAAATTACTAAATTAAATTCTACTAAAACGAAAAGCTACATAAAATAAAGAATTTAAAAAAACTCAAATTGGTAAATTCCTTAGCATGAAAAAAGTCTTCAATTGTTTTCTGCTTATCTACAAATGTGAAAATAACGTCGAAATAGATCAATGGTGACACGAGCTTCCAAAGAAGGGACAGGTTTAGGAGTAGTGCTCATGTCATCTTTTTCGTCGTCTGAGTTCTGATATGGTCCAAATGAAGCAACGATATCGACATCAGCGAGCCCTTCAGATTCCAACCCTTTCAAGTTCAGAGCTTGTGTTGCTTCCGCCCAACCTACCGGTGTTTCTTCTTAAAAACCGCTCTTTTTAAAACAAGCAGCAATAGTGCTAGATGAGACATTGTTCCATATGGCATCCAGAAGGTTGATTTTTTTTAGTGACTGGCTTTCAAGTTAGTGACTGGCTCAAAGTCTCTCAAAAACCTGCAGTTAGACCTTTTCTGTAGTTGGATTTGGAATTCTCTATAATGTCTTGGTCTAATGGTTGAATTCAATCGTGATGGTTGAGAGGGCAGGTATGTCGCCATATGGTGAACAGTTATCAATGAAAAGAAGGGATTTTAGTTTTACTTTTGTTGATCAATGTCCTTTAGCCACTGACTTATTCGATACATATCCGGTAAGAAGACTTTCAACGTTGTTAAAATAGCCTGGCATTTTTGACTTGTTTATCACTAACGGTTTTAGTTTTACAGCCCCAGCACTATTTACACCAAGATCACTGTTATGTGTTCTTTATTGTTTTATCCACCATTACACGTATCACCATTAAAGCTCATTGTTTTGTTCAGCAGACATTTGAAAAACAAAACAGACTTGTCTGCGTTGAAAATGTTATCACGAGTCTCGAGTCATGCTATTCTCGTGACACGAGAATAGCCGTCAGTTAATGTTATGAGGTTTCTACCCACTCGTTTCACACAATTTCATCATCATTACTGCTTTCTCCAGTGGCATTTCAGCAAATGTTACTTCTTTTTCTTGAAAAATAAGCTCTTTAACAGAGAAGCTCTTATCTCCGTATTACTTTAACCAATTTACAACACAATCATCAACGTCTTTAAATGCACCACCTGTTCTGTTGTCTTCTTACATGCTTTGGATAGTCCGTTTCCCGTATATTTAGCTCTAATCTTAAAAATCGTGGACAAAGTATTGGGCGGAACATCAAAATCCTTACAAATTTCATTTTTTTCCTTACTCCTTCGTCTACTACCTTTAATATCGTTTTACTGATATTTCACACAGCAATTAACTAGGACAACGTATCTTTAATGCACTACACAACGTACAGTACTGAAATGGAGCTAGCGCGCGACAATGCAAAAGTAGGGGGCGATCATGCCTCGATAGGATTATTAGTCACCTAACATTAAACGTTAGCATCAGATAGTTTGACATTGAGTAGGCGCGCTTCTAAGTCCGAAGTATAAAGGTGATTTTAAATGAGATTCGACTTATAGAGGTTTTACACAAGTCTGTCTTCGACTTGTTTAGATTGAACTAACCCAACAATCTAACATATTACTTAAAGATTTTCAAGATACTGGGGTAAAATTAGCATTGAGGGTTATGAGAAGTCTATGGTAATTAAGAAAATCGAGTTATCAAGGTTCCACTATAATATAAATATTCATTTATTATAAATATTTGCTCGAAAGTAATTCGTTAAGAATGACATAATTGGTGGTAAGCTTTATTAACAGTCGTAAGTACAAAACTAAGTTCTAGAATTTTATGTACCTCTTCGTTTGTTGTAGTTTGAGTTCCAACATTGTGAAGGTGAACCGCCTTCGAATTGAACCATTCGGTTGGCGGGAATTGAGCACTATAGCTTCCAATTTGGCACTGTGATCGTCTCGATCTGCGGAAAATCCTTGACAATAACGATTCTTTTTCTGAAAATCGAACATAGGTAGAATTGCCTTACTTAATTATTAATATTCGCCAAATTAAATAATTTTTAAAACATCTAGTGTCGTGGACCATTACTTATTAAAGTAATATCAAACAACGTGTTCATTCTCGTTTATTTTAATTATACTTTTAACGAACGTCTTTGGGAACTAGGTCCATTATCAAGCCAAAAAATGTGTACAACCCGAAAAGATCATGTTTAAATTCGACAAAAATACATAAGAAAAAGTTATGAATAAAAATCTTTATCTAATGTCTGAGTCACGACCGCCCACGCAATTTTGCCGACCACTGAATTTTCATCCTTAAACTTGAGAAGCAGTTTTCGCGTGTTGAACTTAGTGACATTTTAAGACCTTATGATGGTAGAATTTGGTCACTAATTCACAATTTCATGGAACTGGTACGTGCTTACTCCAATTTTATCGAATACTGAATTGGAGTCTTAACGAATCACATACCAGTTCACTCAAAGTATGAATCAGTAACCAAATTCTCTACCATTAGAAGGTCTTAAAATATCACTTAGTAAATCGCGCGAAAACTGCTTCTCGACAAGTTTAGCAATGAAAATTCAGTGGTCGGCAAAATGATGGCATAGGCGGTCGTCACTCGAACATGGATGAAGATATGTTGTTTGATATAATTTTGATTAATAATTTTTACAATAAAAGTACTTTACAAACCGGCACTTCTTGTCAATGTAAATTGCAAAACAATAAACAAAGCAAAACAACAAAACCTAATAACAAAATACAAAACAACAAAACAATAGTAGACGGTTATGCATGCCTTACAGGGCATGTAAACGACACAAACAGGGACGAACTGAGACAGTTAAATAGAGATATCAGCAATGCGATAAGAAGAGACGTAAGACAATATAACACCAACCAAATAACGACTGTCATTGAAGAAAACAAAAGCCTAAGGATGCTGAGAAGAAACCTCGCTACGGGCAAGAAAAATATATCCAAACTTGCAGACCATCAAGGACGAATAACATCAAATAG
>WYDF02283591.1:0-16883 GCA_009867245.2 Adranes taylori | reverse complement strand
ACTTGGTCCCCATATTGGCCCCATTCTATGCTGTCCGCATTGCCGCGGCCATCCACATTGTCTAGTTACCGCTGCTTTGCCGCAGCCAGCGACATGGTCTAATTGCCGCGGGTAGCGGCACGCCTTGATTGACGCGGAATCTCCGCGGCCAGATCTGTCATTGCCGCATGCAGCGAGCTGCAGCGCCATCTAGTGGCGAGTTACAACAAAGTGGATAGCATAAAAATCTTCTTTGTATGATTATCTTATTTGGACAAGCTGAAGATTGTTTTTAGCTATGTATTCTGCTTATGGAAGACTACTTATAATCTTAATTTGTATCAAGCACCAACCCTGGTGGAAATTTCAAATATACTAAGGTATTTCCGATCAAAATACTCCTTTGCGAGGTTACTGTAGAATTTTTCAGTTTACACAAAAAAATTAATTCATTGTTCCTAACGGTACATTGGTTAAAAATCATTCCAACTTACGTATTTATTACATTTGTCACATATAATAGAATGTTTATTGTTATTAAAGGGACATATAGAACGCCTCGACGCGTATTATGAGCTACTTCAGTTGCCGATTCTTCGAATAAGTTGTTTCAGGTCTCTAGGGATGTTCGTCATTTGCACACACCTAACTAAATGATCATGTATCTCCCTACCCAAACTTATAAGAAACTTTTGAGGTACTAATTCATTGCTTGGATTTGCAGAGTTATATATAATTGCTGCCTTTACTGCTACAATATCCATCATTCGAAACCATATTGTTTGAGGCCATCTTCGTGTGCGTCTTCATACCTTATAACCAACACGAGTCTGATCTAGCACACCGACTCCTACTTTCGTCATATTATAAAATGATATTACATCGGGCAACTTTTTTGCCCGATGTGTGTGATCGTCTACCATTTCGTTATGGTGCATTGACGACATCAAGCAAACTGAGCGGTTTTTTTTCGGTACAAAGGGAACCAGAATCACATTTCTAGTAAATCCAAACCATGAAGAATACAGTTCACGCTGCTTATTGGGAAAAAACTCTTTGGGTATTACTTACTTATTCTCCCTGATTATACCTAATTATGTCAACTTCTGACTTTGCAGTTCTTTAACTAGATCAATTGCCCGATGTGTGTGATCATCTACCATTTCGTTATGGTGCATTGACGACATCAAGCAAACTGAGCGGTTTTTTTTCGGTACTAAGGGAACCAGAATCAAATTTCTAGTAAATCCAAACCATGAAGAATACAGTTCACTCTGCTTATTGGGAAGAAACTCTTTGGGTATTACTTGCTTATACTCCCTGATTATACCTAATTATGTCAACTTCTGACTTTGCAGTTCTTTAACTAGATCAAGTGAGGTAAACCAGTTGTCTCCTGCTATATTACGGTTAGAATTTTCAATGGGTCGAATCAGCGACAGTACAGATTGTGTGTTGGTACAGAAAGTTTCTTTGGGTTAGCATTAGTATTGCCTTTACCCGTATACACAAATGCATTTATCAAGTAATGTGTATGAGCGTCACACAGGAACATTATTTTTATGTCATACTTTACAGGCTTCATTAACATTCGAAATCCACATTTTCCGCGGACACCAACTAACATTTCATCTACAGTCACATATTGCCCGCAAGAATAGTTAGCACCACAGTTCTCAATAAAACAATAAAATAAATGAGAGTTTGCAGGAAGCTTATCACTATCTGCGACACGTTGCTCTCTAGTGCTCGGGTCATCAAATCTCAATGCTAAAAGTAGGAAACTGAATCTCCTCAATAACATTGTCGAACGAAAAATGTCATGACCCGTACCGTCTGTAGTTAAAAGTGAATTGATATCCTCGTTACTTGACTTAAACACACAAGCTAGATAAATCAGTCCTAAATGCCCTCATTTCTACTTCATCGACATAATTAGTAAATTGACATGACAAAGCCTTATCACCATAAGTTGCCTGAAATTCAGTAATTTTTCTATTCATCCATTCAATAAATTCGTTCACAATTTGCTCGTCGAGTAAGAAACTGAGAGTTTGATAAGGTGTTGTAGGTTTAATGATGCGCGTTGGTCCTGCAAGACTAGGAATATGAGACACTATTCCTAGTCTTGTTCGCACGATTACAACTTGGCGCAGATGGTTGTTTTGACCATTTTCTTTTATGTTTTTTTCATAATACTAGCTTTGTTCGTCTCCAACATCATCATCATTCAACTCATCACCATTTACACCAGTATCTTTTACACCATTTACACCACAAAGGTACTGTTTAAGACACATAAAGAATAGGTGGCATAAGGTGTTCTAGTTTCCAGGTTAGCCAGATTGCCTAGTTTTTTCGCAAATTATAAATTAATAGTTTTTGAAGGGCTTAATTTGCGGCCACCTCCCCCCCCCCCCCATACGGGTTAAGGGATATAGTTGAATATTTTGCCTCACTAGTCTGACGAGTCCGCAGAAAGACGAAACGAAGATTTTCCTCGCTAATTAGTAAAATTATTCAACTTTAATTTCACAAAGTCCTATTTATAATCTTAATATGTATTAAGCACAAACTCTGGTGGAAATTTCAAATATTAAAAGTATTTTCTTTTCAACAAATTGTACAAGCAGAATGAAGGTTTAACTATGTGTTCTAGTTTGCCCTCTTTTAACCGAAATCTACATGAAACATTTAGAAGATTTGATTTTTCGTTCTGAGCTGATCAATTGTATTAAATTTTATAAAAGTTTTGTGGATTATGTTTTGCTGATAATTGAGGGTAAGTCAGGCACTGCACCTTAAAACTTATTTCAATCCATTTAAATCTCATATTCAATTTAAACATGAATTTTCTAGAAATAAACTAATTTCTTTTTTAGATATTAACTTAGATTATAGTTGTAACCGTATTGTAAAAATTCTATTATGGATACCTTAATACCACATGATTCAAACCATCCTCTTTGCAACAAAAATGCAGCTTTCCATTGATTTATCCATAGAACCCTAAATGTTCCGATGTCTTTGATAACTTTGTACTAGAAGTCAATATAGTCAGATGCTTGGGTTTAGTAAATGTATTTGATGAAAAGACTCACAACTTGTTTTCTCAATCAGCAAAGGAAGGCTGCTAGTGGTTTATCCAGTATAAATATTACTCGATCACATACTTAAATAATCCGAATAATTTATTACCATATTTATCTAAAAAGTTTGGTATCCATATCGAGAATATTAATAAAATAATATTAATAAAATTTTATATGTAATAAATTATAATGATGCTCAGACAGGGTTCTCAGGCTGTGACAGCTGTTTATTCATTGAAATGTGATTCTTGTGAAAAATTTTGAATGTTATTAGGTTGAACGGGGCTGAAAAATCTAATATTGCGAAGCATCTAATTTCAAGTCTTTTTGTTAAAGATGATATAAAAATCCTACATCTTTGTTACAGTAAATATTTAACTTCATTTTTGGAACACGTCTATATAGTAAATAGATTAAACACATTAAAACTTTCAAATAAACAAATAGATTTTCAGAACTTTGACAGGGAATATTGACAGAACTTAGAATTTATTAAAATTTTCTATAGTTGAATTATGAGGGATAGTTGAATCTTTTAGTGTATGACCCGTTTATGTTATAATTTCTGTGTATGGCGGGTTACCATATATTAGATATTTTTATTCCTTTCGTTTAAAAAGTTGTTTAAATTGAACATTTTTTTGGTTTTCTTGCTCAATTTTTTTCCATTTGCCATTTCGTCTTTCATCTAAAACATGTTAATTGTTATTGTGTTTTTAAAGCTTAAATTTTCCTGGAATTTTTTTTTATTTTATAAGAATTTTTTATTATTTTTTTATTTTAAGAATTGTGATCTTTAAACCATGTTTAATTGTGCTTAAAGTTGTTATTTTGATTTTACCATACAATTTAGATAATAAAATTTTGTTTAGGAAAATATTTTTTATTTTTCTAGTCTTTATTTTTCAAGGTGAGTATAGCTGAATCTGGTATGTTGATCGCATTTCTTATTGCTTTAATGTTTAAATTTTTTTGAAATAAGACTTCATGTTGTTAACGATTGTTTAATTACATTCAGTAATTTTAAATACTTATTTCCTCTGACTAATGCTCTTTTTAGTCTGATGATGACACAATTTTAGCATCGAAATGCATCACACACTCGTTTTATTTTTGTTTTGAATAAAACATGTTGGAGTAGGAGTACCGTTGTTTTCCTAATTATTTAGTTCCTTCTGAAAGGAAATTGTTTTGACGTCTGATACCAGTTTAAATGTAATTAGCAGCAGAAGTAATTTGCTATCTTTGAGCATTGGGCTTCATCAAAACCTGTAGTTAAGAGCATATTATAACATCATGGATATTGTCTTGTTTGAGGTACTATTAGGCTAAAAAGACTTTTTACTGCAGATATTGTTTGAGTAAAGATTTCACTTACCTGTGGAAGAAATTAAGTTGCTGCAAACTGCCCCTGACAATTATTAATGACCTTTTTGTGTTACAACAATCAGTAGTAATAAGTATATTGTTAATTGTTGCAAATGGATAACAGCTATCGTCACATGTATAAAATTTGTTTGTTTATCTTTCTCTGTCAATCTCTGTGGTGTCATCTGCAGCTTAACGTGGCCACGTGACATTTATAAAGCGGTATCTTTCGCATGAAGTGGTGGCGTGAATTGGACGCTATAGAGGGTGCTTGATTACATCTTTTGGCGCTAGTCTAGAGGAGTCGTTCGTTGTAGGGGTTGTGATCAGAACCGGAACGACGTTCGTGTATTTTTTAAGCTGCGTTGTGTTCAATCTTCCGTTCCGGTACTTTATACTTTAGCAAATCCCCACTTGTTGTTATTTGATCAAATCAGGATGACAATAGAAAATTGAAATTGGGTAAAGTAACACGCGGAATACTAGTAAGATTTAGAGTGCTTCTTGGAGTAGGCGTTGAATGTGAATAACTGGTAGAAAATTGAGGAACTGCTCCGAACAATTCAGGAACTGTTCCGCTACGTGCAGACGTATTACCCAAACTATTTGTATTGTTCAGGCTATGATATTGTAGAAACTTGAGATATTGGGAGTTGGTGTTAGCGTTATATTCTAATTTTTGAGTGTACGTCGAAAATTGTCGTACCCCGATGTTTAAAATGCTTGTCATCCGATCGGTTATTTGATCACGTAAGTGCTATTAAACCATTGGGAGTTTGAATAGCGCAACTGGAGAATAAGTAGAGAGAATCCATCTTGCTTTACTAAAGTTGAGGAGGCCGGATGTGATCACTCTTCTCTGTAAATTTATGTTGTACAGAACTCAAATTCTTGGCTCTACACTAATTTTAATCTCCGAAATATAAAATGTCAATGTAAGAGTGAAATATTTCTGTAAGAATGGAGTGGGTTCAAGGGAGCGGATTTTAAAGTAAGCTCCTTAGCATTATTGGATAGTGAAAGCCAGATCGGGCAACACTAAAGGGCATCCCAAAGCTACTAAACGTCTGACTGAGGTCTAAATGTTCCATGTTGAATGTCCTCGCCGTAGGGATAAATTGACGGAATTTTGCTGTAACATGTTCATGTGTTATTTGGTGTTGAGTAGCCATTTTGGGCGCAGTAAGTAGCATGCGCATCTGAGCCTCGGATGCTTTTGGTGGCAACGACATATGCAGCTGTTGACAAACCACGAAAAAAAAGATACTTGTCCCAGCAATGTTTCTCTGATGGTACGGATGGTTGGATGGAAGACGACTCCACAGATGTTGCAATTCTAGGAATTGGAAACTCTATGAAAACGGTTATATCAAGGAGACTTATGAAAAAATTACGAAGAATAATAAGGAGACCTCAAAAAGGGGAGACTACTAAAAAGCCAACTGAGCTTTGCCACAAGTTCGCAAACCAAGTGGGACGAAAATGTGTACATAAAATTTGTAAACGATGTTGTAGAACACACTGCTTTCTCAGCATTTTCGATTGTCCGGAACATAAGATTTTAATCAAGACTAAACTGGAAAGAAAATCGATTAATTGATATACCAATATACTTATAGAGGAAATTATGTCTACATAAATTACGTTAAATAAATTACTTTTTGGTAAAAAAAATATATAAAACTGTAATTATATATAGAATTACATATTAATAATCACATCACAAGTTTAGTACATCAAAAATATTCTGCTCTACATACGCGAAACATTTATTAAACTTCCTAACATAAGTCACTGTGAAGTCACATAAACACATTTGCTAAGCTGTAATAGTTTCAATGTATAAATCTCATAAAATGTAAAAGATTTACTCCTATAAGATTGCCTTTATTTAACGCTGTTAAACCATTATATATTTTTGCATGTTTCCTATAGGTGACCAGGATTAATTTAAAAAATATTATTAATTAGGTATGTCTGCATAAGTATTCATGTTGGATCACTCACATTCTTCAAAAAAAAATATTCTAGCAATTGTAAACTGATATGTTTCAATGGTATCATCTCCCTGAAATCTTACTTAACGATAAGGTATCATTTAGAAGCGAGTAGCACACACTGTAACTAAGTCTTCTACACACTTTTCTACAAACCATTCTTATTAGATTCATTGGGACCATTCAAAGAGGCCAGAAAGGTTATCATGACATTAAATAGATATTTCAAATGATTTAATTTGTACTACTCATAACTGGAACTAAACTATCTATATCATTTTAAAAACTTCTTAATGGTTTGTATGACTTATGTAAATTAATGTAAAAAATTAATGTACCATTAATTTTATGGAAATTGATTTGTTCTAACAAAGCATACCGATCAAGTCAACCATGCAAGATTGATCCGTTGCATTATTAATATATAAAAATATTTAATCGCAAACTGATAATTACAAATTACATATGCAGATATGAAATAAGTCAGCCATTGTTTATTCCATTGAAAATTTATTAATTTTCGTTCGACATTAAATATGCAGTAAATCAGCTTCATTTTATATAGTACAAATTATATTTACTGCATTGCTCTAGTTCTACACCTAACGCCCGATTTTGTACAATATGTATCTGATTTTATACTGCATCTTATATCTATAATCGTTTATATGTATTATAATAATACTTATAATATACTGAGCGCTTCTGATACAACCATTTTAAAATCATGTTCCACATAAAAGCAAACTTGCAGGCATTTACAAACACAGACCGAGGCACTTAAGTAAAACATTCAATAACCAGACATCTGGGGCCGTAGGAAAACTTGGGCATTGCACAATTCTAATACTATTGAAAGTGTAAAAGCGTGCAACCCGTCAACTATTGATTGAAATTGGAGTGGTGCTCTTTGGGTCAGTGGTGTACTTTAATTATTTATTTATATTTTTAATAGAGAGACGAATTCTGTGTCATTCTGTGTCATTTCCATGTCCTTTCAATATTGGATATACAATGGTCTTTGAACTACACAGAGACTTATGCATCAATGCCGTTCGACAGGGTGGCACTACTACTTAAAGCGAAGTTTTATCTCAATCTTTTATAATAGAGTACTTAAATTCTTTTATGATAAACACAGAAATGCAATACCAAGTTTAAATAGTTGTTGTTTATTTTTCTAATTTATAACTTCAAATTCATGCTTCTACTCGAGGCTTCAATTTACTGACAATATTTAGCTTCTATATACAATGCAAAATTTGTTATGATAATATCACTCCATTACCAAAATAGCAAATAAAAATGATTTTTGGTAATTAATATGTTCTTCTGATTGTGATGAGGTTTTTCATCTACTTTTCCATGCGGTGTTAAATGATTGGCTAAGGCAGATACTGTAGATGGATAAGGCCCATTAGTGTGACGAAGGTAGTGAAATAAGTTGTTGAAGATATGATAAAATTTTATGACTTAGAAAGTGAATGCGATTCCGAAATGAGTGGGATTCCCCACTCAGCAGCAACTGGTTTCTGACCCAAAATGCGTCTGAGGAAAGCTAGCTTGATAGGCTCCTTTTAAAGGAAAGTTAGCTTGAGAGGCTCCTTTCATGCGAATTTTTTCACGGCGTCTGCCGCGAAAAAGGCGGAGCTTGAAAAAGACTTTTGCTACAAAATTTGTAGGAAGGTTTAACATCCAAGAAACTAAAAATTTCTTCCTGATACGCTAATATTCCTAAAGATTAAAGTTGTATTGCTTTTGTGACGGTTACCTAAAAAAAATGTAAGTAGTGGTATGTTATAAGCGGTGGTAGTAGCAGCATTACTCCACCAAAACATTAGAAGTATTGTATTGAGACGCCTTCTACAAAAATACGTTAAACTAATATCCAATCGGAGATCAGTCAAAAACACAAACGGTGAAAAGCTTAGCAGATATTTAGAAAATAGGTAGTGCAAATAAACGTCACGCTTTTTCCAGTAAAACTTTTTCAGTTAAAACAAAAGAAAACGGTAATAATAAGGATAAATCGCTCTCGCGAAAGATTTAAAATGCGAAAAAACATTCTATACACATACATGTATACTTGAAAGCTACCTATATGCCTCGATATCTTCGTATAGCTAGCAGCGGCATGAGATGAAGTGAGTCGGCTAGCTTTGTGCTTTTGCGTGAGCTTATTTCTCGGCATGATCGGATGATGCTGTTTTTATTTGATGTGATTTTTATTTTAAGCGTTTAAATCTTTATTTCATCAATTTATATTTAATTTCTCAATTTAATTAATTGTTATTATATTGATTAGTTGATTGGTTATCGGATGGAATCGATGAATTATTAGGTAATTCATTACTCCAATAGTTAAATTAATTGAATTAACGATAATATGGTATCAGTCCGACGGGGTAGCAATAGAACTTATTGAAACTAAGTTAATACCAACATATTCAAAACCAAAATAAATCATTTTTAAACAGAGAAACATTCTATCTTTGAACTCCATATACTGGTTTATGCATCAGCGCCGTCCGACAGGGTGACAATACTACAAAGTGTAACGCAAACTAATCAAAGGTTCAATTAAACAACTTCTTTATTAATGAGAATATTTATGTGTCACTTTTGTTTTAGTACAGATACAACCTTTATCCAACATCCTTTCAAAAACATGTTGCTCCTTAGGTCAGGTGGCGTCCGAGTGAGTAGCAATAGGACTTATTAAAAGTATGTTAATACCACCATATTCGAAACCTAAGTAAATCATTTTTTTTAACCAGAAAAACGAATTCTGTGCCACCCTAACTTTAGTATATATATGAGCAATACTTTTTATCTTTCATATATCATATACGTATGTAATACGTATATGATATATGAAAGATATAGGATTCATGTTTTGAGATCTTTCTCTATTACGCAATTCAAAGGAGGGGTCATAAGGAACAATTTTTCATATAAAAAGTTTTTTCTAAAAAATTGTTTTTTGCTCTAAAATTAAAAGAATGGTCGATTTTTCGGTCTCGGTTAGTATGTACGTATGGACGTCTGAGTGTTCAAGAATTTCTGCGTTCCTATGGGACCGAGGTGGATGAAGTTTGGTGCACAGGTGTAGACTATGGGTCCGCAGAACGGTTTTTTAAAACTTTTTTGATAAATTCAATATGGCGGACAGCAGCCACTTTTTTTGTTCAGAAATTTCGTATTCAAACTAGGAGATTGAAATGTTGCAGACCTATAGCGCCTCGTATTATGCGTCGAATAAAAAGTCCCATGTTGCAAAATTGTGTAGGAAGCGGTGTTGCCACTTTTAAATCTTAACAAATTTTTCAACGATAAAAGATAGCACATTGGAATAAACCTTATTGTGTAGGCTATATAAAGGCCCCTCGATTTTGTCTGAAACATTTTTCCAAAATAACAATTTAACATATATACAGGGTGTTTTTTTTGCTAACTTTAGGGTCCATTTTCTCGAAAGTTTCATAACATTTTCTTTCTAATTTCTTGCGTCGAAAGTTCCTTTAATACATAAGCGAATAGGCGAGTTAAAAAAACTCGCACGTCTTAGCACCGGAGTAATTTAACCGTGAAAAAAAAGTGTACTACCCTAAATATCTCGGTTTGTATGAAAGCTAGAAAAACGAAACTTGAGGAACTTATATAAGACCAAGGAGCTTCAATTTGCCAGTGTGAATATACTTGACTGATTTTGATAAATAAAAAAAAAATTTCAAAACTTTTTATGCAGAGAACAACCTGTATATTTTCTTATATTTTAGTAGCCCTTATAATTTGCTTTACAAAGACACCACACATGATGGGTATAGCTGTTATTATTTCAAAGATATGACCCTTAATAACTTAAAATTTTGCAACTTGTCGCCTTGGCAACCGACATTCACAATCATATTATATACATGTAAGCATACGTAATAGCTCATATATGCAAAATTACATGAAAAATTATTTTACGTTGTATGAGACATATAAACTGCTTTCGCAATTGAATAAATGTTGTTATCAGTGGCGGTTACACATTATAATTTTTGGAGGGGCTCGAAATGATTATTTTATTGAGAAATTCAGTTTTAAAATTATAATACGGAAATTTCGCTCGCATATAATATATTGTATGATGCGTCGAATGAAAGTAAAGCTAGTTCAATTTTATTTGAAACATGTTTTTCTAAAATTACAAACTAAGATATATACATGATGTTTTTTGTTTTGTAAAGTATGCGATCGATTTACTTGAGACCGGCTATTGTTCTACATTAAATATCTCGATTCCTATGGAAGTTGAAAAATAAAACTTGGGAAACAAATGTAAGACCCTGGGACCTCAATTGTACCCAAATAGGGCACGAAAAAAGACTGACTCAAAAGCGGTAGTGGGGAAAAATGAAGTCAAAAATTGCAGCAGACCGCGCTAAAACGGACAAATTCATAAGACCAATCTTGCGTTCGAAGCACGCCAGACCGCTCTTTTAGAAATAAGCCGAAAAGAGATTCAAGAAAGATCGTAGGCCATGCCATGTCGGAAAGCACAGTTGTACGCGCCGTAGGTAAATACGGGTAAAATTTAAAGTCGAGAGCGGCCGTAGGCCGCCGCTAAGCGGACAGCGATAGGCGGGAGATTCATGCGTTAGACTAATTTTGTTTAGTTTACCCTAAATACTATTGCGCTAGTTGAATTTAATAGACGGCCTAAAAGGTGATAGTCAAAACAAAAAGTTTCAACTTTTATTTTATTCAAGATGTAAGAAATGGGCATTGTCTATAAATTGTATCTATAGTAAAACAAAATTGACGCAAAACTGTTTTCATTAATTAAAAAATTGTTAATTTGAGACTTTGCGAAATTATTTTGCGTAACATATAACTTTAAGTAGTACCACCATCATGGCTTATGGCACCGATGCATAAAGCTCTATATACACCTGAATGATCATTGTATACGCATTATTTAAATACTTAAATTTATGTCGCACAGAATTTGTTTCTATGCTAGGAAAAATGATTAATTTTGGTATTGAATATATTAGTATTAACAAAGTTTTAATAAGACTTGTTGCTACCCACTTGGGCGTAGCTGAAGCATAAACCGATGTGCGCTTTTATAGGGCATTGTCGGAACATTGTACTTTACTAAAACAAAAGCAACACTATATTATTTTCATTCATAAAAATTATTAATCCAGACTTTGATTATTTTGCGTTACACATGGCTTTAAGTAGTGTTGCCACCTTGTCGTTCAGAACTAGTGCATAAATCACTATACATAATTGAAAGATCATTGTATATGCATAATATATGTATTAAATATAACTAGCACAGCATTCCTTTCTCTGCTAAAGTAAATGATTAATTTTGCATTTAAAAATATTAGTATTAACTAGTTCTAATACTCACTCGGACGCTACTGAGCCATAAAACAATATGCGTTCTTCTAAAGGATCTCATCTATAGATTGTATTTATACTAAAACAAAAGTGACACAAAATCATTTTCCTTAATAAAAAAAAAGATTAATTTGGGACTTTATTTATTTTGCGTTACACATTGCTTTAAGTAGTATTACCACTCTGTCTGACGCATAAATCACTACACATAATTGAAAGATTGTTTAAAAATGTGTATTAAATTTAAGATGGCATAGAAATCGTTTCTCTGCTAAAAAAATAATTTTTGTTTTGAATATCTTTGTTCTAACTTAGATATAATAAGTCTTATTCCTACCCACTCGGAACCCACTGACCTATAAAGCAAAACGAGCTTCTAAAGGGCATTGTCTATAAACTGTATCGGTACTAAAACAAGAGTGATAGAAAATTACAATCATTACCAAATAATTTTTTAATTGAGACTTTGATTATTTTGCATTACACATCGTTTTAAGTAGTATTACCAGTCTGTCGAACGGCACTAATGTATAAATCACTATATGTAATTGAAGGACCATTATATATCTATTATTCATGTATTAAATGTGGCACCTTACATTTAATACATGAATAAGAGATAGTGCTAATTTGTGCCACTCTTAAAAAATGATTAATTTAGAACATATTACGTGAACATCATTTTAATTGGTACTACTATCTCCGATGGACGCCACTGACCCATAGAGAAGTGTGTTTATTTAAGTAAGCTTTATACATGTATTGTTTAGGTATAAGATTAAAAAAATATAAATTATACGAGAAAATTGAATAAACAATATTTTGGTCCTCTGATAAGGTTTTCAGATTTTCTTGTTGAGAGCTTATGGCTTACTTCTTTAGGATAAAAAATTGTAACACAAAACGATGAACTCTTTTCGTAACATATAGAAATCTACTTTCGCTTGTAAGAGGTTGTAGTAGAATTGTTTTAAGACCACTGTGTTTAAGACCATTATATTATACAGTTCCCAAAGTCATCAAATCCTAATTTTAATCTTCTAGCTACGCGTATTACAATATACGATTAACACAATAATAGCGAAACTATGTTTTCTGAATAATAAGATTCTGTTTGTTACGCGTGTGTCTACGTATAATATTATAATGATTAGCGTTAAAAGTGTCTTATGTAAAACAAAAACATGGTTGCGAAAGGAGAAAATTTGTTCGTAATTACATAAAATTGATTGCAGACATCGAGTTTTAGATAAAACCTCATTTTGAAAATAATTGCAAAGATTTAAACGAATATTGTTAAATCACTATCCAATCTATTGTCCAGTTATGTAATTTATAAATGGTTTTGATGCATGTTTTTATTTCTGTTTACTCTAAGAAAACTGCATGGAAATTGTTTTTGTGCTCGATTATTACTACTTTATTCAATGAATAAACAAATAAATAATATACGTTGCCCTTCCATAGTTAAAAAAAATATTATGATAAATATCTTGGTTGATATCAAGGAATGCCAAATTAAATCAAAAATAAAAAGTACGTCGTATAGCTCCTTTATTTGAATGAGGTGAAATCGATTGGACAATTATGATGAAGATAATTGATTGAGAGAAGAAGAAACTTAGAGGTAAAATCCAAAGATTAAAAACTGCATATAATGAGGATTCTAAGGTCTACCCACGGGTCAATCATCCTATTCTCAATCGTCTAATTCCGTAGAGAGCATCCAATCTGTCTCGATTCCACAACAAATGGGGTATATCTGAGAATTTATCAGCTAAGAATATCGCTTTGCATGTGGTATTCTTCCCTAGGAAGAATATCCGAAGTAAACATTAGGGGTTTAAAATGAATAGTTTAAACGAGCATTATGATTATGAATTAAATAACACTTATTCATACATTTATTTACAAGTTGTACATGATTACTTTAATCTCTAAAATACATTAAGAAAATGAACGAGATGTAAAATATAAAACAATTTACAATAATGTCACATGTTTACGCATTAAGTCTCTCGGCATTAAGTATTACATCATTGGTTAATGAGCATTGAATATGAAATCTCTCAAAAATAGTACAAATTACATATATATGCACCTCGGAAAACAACGCCCAAAACCAGGTCGTTGAATATCTATAACTTAGCATTGACTCCTATTATTGCAATCACTATTATAGATGTAATGAACTGTGTCCTTGACTGTATGTTTAACAAAATATATTGAATTGGAATGTCTCTAATAAAAACATAGTGTTTACATATTTGAATATTAATTATAATAATTATACAACACTAGATACATGAATATTAATTACTAGTTTTGCAAGAAGTAATCCCATAATTCCATTACAAGACCTCCTAGAGAATAAAAAAAAAATTCGTCTTTAGAACGACATTTTTTTTCTACTCAACATCACAAACATTCCTATTCTCTCAAAAAACTTGCATATACCTTCGCATGATACTTATGTACCTCAACCAACTTAGAATTTATATCTAACACTAAATTTGGTTCTTTTACTTCTCCGACTACATACATCGTTCTTTAATACATCTATAATATGTCCCGATAACACATCTATCTATAATACATTTCTCTACAACACACAAAAGTTTTGGTATTTTCTATTCTTTAAATATGTACCTACTTAAAATTGAAATCTCATAACGCAACATAACTTTCAAACATGCTTCTACAATTTTGCAAGGCTCTTTTATTTAAAATAGGTGCTGTTTCTTCATACTTCATGTTTTAATAAAAAATTCTTCCTCTATAATCTTATATTGCACTCTTAGTTAAGGACTGAACCGATTTAAACTATATCTACATACCACAATTTGTGACAATGACAACTGTTTACATAGCATCATAATATGTTTACGATAACGCACGAAGTCAGTTAGTCGCCCTTTTAACAATATCCTTAATAAACAGTGTACATGCATTTGTATCAAACAAAATGCATTCACTTGGATAATGCCTTTTTATAGCGTAGGTTAGCGGTTAGCGTAGCAATCTCCTGCTCACAATTATAGGTACCTGACTCCTTCGTTATTTTATAAGATAGCACTTTAGTTTAGTTACTTCTAAGAAAGTTATTGATTGAATAATTGATGCGGAATGATCTAATCTAAATCCCTCCCAGTTAGCCCCACTTAATTTAGAATAAAATACTAGGCCGGACCATCGCTAAGGTGGACTGACCATTTTCTAATTGTGCCTTTTGTGGCTGAATAATTACTGGTAAAATCAATACTTAACGATAGTCATAAGCCTTAATAATTCAGGCAACAGAAATGAAACAGCTATTAAACTTAATCAAATTGTATTGGTCGTTATATATGTTTACATGCAATCTAATGACATGCTCATTCATTTCCACACGTACAATAAAATAATCAACGCTTTGCAATTAATATAATAAATCAACACTGAATAAAAATTACTTTATGGTTGTTCAGCTACATTAAACTAGGTACTTACAGATTTTGCCGCTGTACATAAACTATTTATTTATATTTATTTTAGTTTTATCTCGGCCAAAAACTAGTTTCTAGCTAAACTCGAAATTACTCAAAAATATTAATGCTAAGTACCGTGCGACAATAGACGAATGCTTAATAAAATACTTAATATATTTATGATCACTCTTTAATTAGACATGACTTTATTTTTATTTAATTTTTATTCTAATATTATTTTATTCCGGATTATTATTTCGCTACTCAGTTGGGCAGTACGCCACTTGCATATTTACTATCCTTTCCGCCCAGATTTACTATCCTTTCCCGCTGTGGGTGAACCGTTTTAATACATCTCAGGTCCCCTTCCAAAATCCGACATGCATAGTTTTCACCATAACTAATTTGTATGTCATTAGCGCATCATAGAATATTTTCTATAATACCTATGTGACATCGGTCAATGGACTTTGTTTCTATGCATTGCTTCTATGTACAATTGATTTGTTTCGGATGTAATTTATTGGCCTAGGGTATAATCAATAACTAATATTTATCTTCGTACTTTGATCATAAAATAGATCTATCGTAAGTCACCTGATGACTGTCTCCTTATTAAAATGTTATTTACAATGCTAAACATTTTATTGCGTCTAATTATTTTAACGTACTTACTTATTTTAACGTATTTGTGAGTACTTAATGCTCAATCCTTTTACATCAACCTAACTAGGAACGTGGACAAATCTCCACGTTACAATATTCTCAAAAGTTTCATGCATAATGTGTTTCATAATGTCAAATATATTAGATTTTTTTACTCATTTTAATAACGTGTCTCGTTATTACTTGTAAATTACTATTGAAATTTTATTAATATCCGTCAGATACAAATTCAGTCACAGAAGAAACAATTCTATTGCTAATAAAAGAGTGAACTGAAATCATTAATAATAAATAAATTACATTCTGGAGAGATTTTTATCAACACTACAATAAAAAAGATACATTATTACATAATACTATTGAATATCGCATCAAATATGTTTACTACCATTAGATTTTCACATAATGTGTAGTCACTTTAATTTTTATCATTATTTTTGTATGTGATGCAGATAGCATTTCGGATAATGTAGTGATCAACACATAATTAAAAAGACCTAAGCGCAAAGCATAACTGATTTACTTTCCAAACTACTCACGAGTAAATGATATATTTAAATGTGTGCATAGTTACGTGTTAGTTGAATATGCGAAAGTGAGAAGTCATGCATTGTATGATAAAAATACATTTTCAAATAGATTTGGAGTTTATTACGTCATGCCCACTACGAATTCTTTAAATCTACATATAAAAATTCTACTAGAAAAAGTTATGGATAGGGATTGTAATAGTTCACACTAACTTACATTTACTTTGAGGCAACAGTATAAGGGGTTTTACACTTCCCATGGAATTTTTCCTAACGTTTTATAAAAATTATATTCTATCAATACAAAATTTTTACAAACTGTTGCAAAGCATATATATCTCACTCGGTATTGGTTAATTTCCATAATGGGTAAAGTCCAAT
>WYDF02283580.1:0-16884 GCA_009867245.2 Adranes taylori | reverse complement strand
GTTAATTTCTTATATGATAAACACAGAAAGGCAATAACAAGTTTAAATCGTTTGGTTTATTGTTCTAGTATTTATAACAGCAAATATATGACTCGAAGCGCGATTTTAAATGACTGACATAATAAAAAAATAAAGCAAATAAAGAGTAACGCACTAAATATGACTGTACGCATTTTATTGTATAATGTTTTATTCAACTATGAGTACGGTTCTGGAATAGAACTTCTCTTCTGTACCACCAGCGTTGAAGTTGCAATTGTCGAAGTTGAATGGATTAAATAAATGAACCTTGATTGAATAAGACGTGGATGAAAGTCGAACAGATCATTGGCATATGTATGAATCTGACCTCTGCCGAAGTACTTAAACTGGCGTCGATAATGTTCCTGAACTCTCGAATTGTCGGTGCTTTATAAGTAACGTCTTCTTCTCGTGTTACTTTCCATATCTTGCATCGATGTCAAAGATAATGGAAAAATAGTATCAGAATTAGAGCAGAAGAAAGTGATAATTATTTGGGACTCGAAAGATTCAGCAGAAGATGTGTCGTCGGATCCTTAATCTTTTTTTGTTTCGTAGAAGTTGAATTTTATTTTTGTAGAATTTTTATTTACTTATTTTTTTATTCGTAGATTTAATATGTTGATTGAGTATTAGAAATTTTACTATAGCTCTTTTTATGCGAATTTTCTGGGAAAGGAAACTGCTCCTGGTGGATCGGCTGAGCTGTGGCGTGTTGTTTAATCCGATGGCTTTCGACGGCTCGCTGTCGGCTTTAACACAAAGCTTTGACGCGACATATGCCTCCTTCTTACTCGTTTCGGGGACTTGCTTGATGTTTTATTTGTCTAGATATGTGTACGTTGTCGGAAGTTGTGATCTTCTTAACCGTTTCTGTATTTTATGTTGACGAACTAAGATTACATCGGATAATTTTATATATTTTTACTTGATTTAATTAATTTGTTATAATATTGATTAGTTAATTGGTTAGGTTAACATTGGGAGACTAGTAATTTTTTTCAAAAAGTCTGCTTTTCAATCAGATGTATCTAAATCTAAATACACAGAAAATTGCAAAGAAAATAACTTACTCATAACTTGTATAACCAGATGGAATTTAATGCTAAAAATGCTAGAGGCGTTTATTAAATTATACGATGTTACTACAGATCACTTAATCGATTAGGGCCTGAGAAATGTTTGATTAATATGAACTTAGAACTATTAAGATCGATAGTCTCTAGTGGTGAAACCAGTTGCAGTCACGGTAAATACTATACGCATAAAAAGCTACTTGGGAAAAGCTCGTATCATTCAATCAACCAAAATCGTATCACTTAGTTATTAGTTATACCTTTATTGGTATAACTTATACTAACAAAGGAATATTCTTTCTTACTCTAGCTATCTCTACTAACTTCATTATTTATTTGTTCCAACATTTATACTTTCAATTCCAACTTTCTTCCGCTTCATATAATAATATACTTTGCATACAAACTTCCATTATTATAATTCTCATTCTCGCCGAATCTCCAAATTTCTTTTCCCACACACATCTTAACCTTTCCATTCAATGTTAAACCTAAAGATTTATACATTTTCACAATTTTAATCACATTTCCTCCAACTCAAATTTGTCCCTTTTGCTGTTCCTCCCATTTCCCTACTTTAATTTTTTCCACATTCATAAGACTAGTTCATATTGTTCTCAATTTTATGGCAAAAAAATGTATTAGACAAAAACAAAAATACGTCGAACTCTTTAAGCAAACATTAATTTTTACATCAATAGTACAATCAAACGAGAAATTTTGACGATCTGAACATTTAATCTGAATCACTTATCATCTATAGTAGTTAAGGGATCTTATAATTAATGGATTCATCTGAATCACTTAACGATCTGAATTAAACACCATAAAAAGCTTCTATTGAATTAGCAACTGCTTTCATGAATTTTCATCTGATAAAGAAACTGGTAATGAAAAACAAATCATAAGCAATGTCGAAGTTTCTCTTGAAAAAAACAAACGCATTCTGTTAGAAGCTTCAATCATCCAATCTCTTGGAGTTGATTTGAATGTAAAATTAGGCCAAAAATTTTGTCTAACAAAAAGTAATGGTGAACTAACAGAAAATCTAAAGCGATTACTTGATGCCATCAATGCCAATGGCTAAGAATTTCTGCACCAAAATTCGTTCCATGTTGTCAAATTGATTAAACTAAAAAATTATAGTTTTATTGATTCTCGTGTGTTACACCTTTAATCAAATTGTTCGCGTTGAACATTGATTCACATTGAATAAAACTTTTCAAATTACTTGAACTTTAGATCTTATTTGCAATTTCAATAAACCAACGTAACACGAGTGCTCGTTTCAGAGGTGCATTCCTCGTCAGACACGTGTGTGTTTAATTTTTATGCATCGATCTGACATTCTGTTACAGGCATTATACTCGAAAATTGTGTATTTTTACCAGTATAATGAATACCGTTAATCAATACATACATCAGAGATATTAATATCAGTCAAGAAGCCGAAATTGGAGTATTTCGGCCCTATACGCGTAATGCGTAATAACAAATATGCGCTACTTCACAACATAGTTCATGGTCGTCGCAGTCGAGAAGGAAGACATCGTGACTGAAAAATCTGAGGCAATGGTAGGGTCTTAGCACCAGAGCACTTTTCCATACGGCAATAGATAAAATTAGGCTGCAAATTGCTCGTTGCCAACGTATTAGGAGTTCATGGCACGTAAAGAAGAATAAGTGAATCAATGGTCCACAATACCAATTTCCATCAGAATGCTCTTTCAATTGTTTCGTATACTCTATCCGCATAGTAACGTGGTTTTCGTATAACTGTCTGCCGCTGTTACACAAGATTTGCGAAAAAAAAAATAATAATAAACAACCGACGAAATAATATAATATAAAAATTTTTCATATGCATCCCATAATTTTGATGAATATTGAACTTTTCTAGGATGAATATAAAACGTTTCCAGTAAAATATATTACTCTTTTAAAAGAGAAGAACTCGTGAAATGTTTAAATACTTCTGATCTAAACGAAGACGTCTAACCAAATTGCAAACAAGACTTTTATTATCTTACTTACGAAATAATATAATAAATTACAAAATAAGATTTCTTAGATAACGTAAATATATAAAGTAATTCCTGTAATTATTAATTAGCACGTTAACTCATATTTAATAGTTTTTGCAATATTACAATTAAATCATACATAAACAATTGCATGCAAAAGTTTCATTTCTATGGTATACTGCATACTTTTAATTCTGTTTAATAATTGAAATTATCAAACAATAGCAATTTATATTATTTAATTTTATATCGGAAATTATATTTAACAGGAAAATATATTATATACAATTTGGTATTACAATCTACCGATGTGAAGCAATAATCTCTCAGCAAAAAAAATCAGCAGAAAACTTTTATCACCGGACCAAAATATTGCTTATACAATTGTAAATTTATATTTTTTGAGAACTTATATGTATACAACACATATATAAAACCTACGTAAAAACACAAAACTTTAGGGGTCAGTGGTGTCCGATCAGGATCAGGAAGCAATATTACCTATTAAAATTATGTTGATACAATACATTTTAAAATTAATCATATTTTTTAGCAGAGAAATAAATTCTGTGCCACCTTAAATTTAGTATATTTGTGGCGATTTTGTGTGGTGTATTATGTTTATATTTTGAATTACACATATATGGGACACCAAAGTCTTAAGCACTTATGGCCTCTAAAGGGCTTACTCCAGCGCTGGTTGCACCGGATGAAGACCACACTTGCACCTGATGATTACCACAAGCCAAAATCGCTCGTGAAGAATTAATGTTTATTTAAACCTTACAACAGCAATCATAAAAACTAACAATATTTTCAGATTCCTGAAAATCTTTGACTCATCCTCGTACACTAATATTATCTATAGCGGACATATAAAAACTTAAGCACTAATATTAAAATAATTTATGTACAACACGTATTGTAATAGTGACAAAACAATAGGGTGACTGCCATGCCCAATGACTGGAATAGTAAGTCATGTAGATTTTATGTTTAGCTAAATGTTTCATTCAAGAAACATATTGTTATATGAATGGGCGTGGGTTGGTTTTATAGGTTTAGAAACTAAAATAATTTTTAATCTCTGATAGCCGTTATGAATAGACACGCGTACCAATTGAAGAAGCTACATAAAATAAGCTCGCTCCATTTCTCTCATATATTGGTTAAATAAGGTTGAAACATCCTATACGACGGTTGTGCGGAACGTAATGCGCCAAAAACATTTGACGCAAAAAATTGCGGTCTTTTTAAATTTCTTCTGCTCTGCTCCTATCTTCTTCTCATATAAGTTCTGTAAATTCGCTATTTGCAATACGTTTCATAGTTTTCTGTAATGGGTGAGAAATAAGAAATATGTTTAACCAACTTAATATTCTGGCGAAGTTCAATGTGCAAGCTATTTAGTTTTCATTCATTGACGTCTGATAAAATGGAACCTACAAAACCTTTTCCTACTTCTCGGTTCACTTCATTCGAGAGAGATGGTTTTCATACAAGGTACCATCCAAAACATCAACTACTACCAAAAGTGTGGGACCAAAATTCTTGCTTGGAAGGACCTCAATGTGACAACAAAAGTTTTCCGTACATCACAATGTTGTAAGTTGATATTTATGTCTGATGAACCACATACGTAAATTGTACAACATATAATGCTCTTGCATCAAACTCTACATATATATATATATATATATATATATATATTTTATTTTTTTTTATTTAATCGGGCTGATTATTCAAATCCGACCAATAATAATATTATGCTATAGAGTTCATTAGATGCAATAGCATTCATTATATGTTGTAGAATTTACATATGTAGTCCATCAGACATAAATACTATCAATAACATACATTGGCGCCAAAATATGTTATAGGTTACACATGAAACTGGTGGTAGTGGCATTTAACAAAACGCTTGAGTTTCTGACTTACGGCCTCAATGACCTAGACGTAGAATTTCTTATTCTTACTACTAAGGCAAATATAATTACATTAGCAATTACAATTTAATTTAATTTAATTTTTAAATGATTAACAGGTCAAAAAACATGGACTACTGGTACCCCCTTAGTAACTTACAAAAAGACTAAAACCCTATTTTAAATAAACTCCCTTATGACCATACAAAAAATATAACACTATATTATATAATTACAAATCCCCCAACTCCACGTCGCCTACGGACGCGGTAAATAAAATATAATAATTACTACTAATTCTAAGCAAGATGAATGAATTAAAGTGAAATCCTAAAGTACAAAATTATAACTGCGTGATGGGCCAAAATTAAAAGAAAAAATTATACGTTCTGGAAAGATTAGTTTTCCTCGAAGTTCCAACGTTGATCCCGATGGTTGACTGGAGGACGATTCCACATATGTTACAATTCGAGAATTAGTGAACCTCCAACAGCCTAAGCCTTCGCCAACGTTGGGATCCGAACCTCACATGTACGTGGTAAGTTGATGGGCTCCAAGATGACTACTTGACACCAATCACAACTTAAACAGCTTTTCCCAAAAATCAACCAAAAATCCAACCCAGCATTTCACTATGAATTCCATAGAAATGAGTTACCGTCACTGCAAGATTTACCGCAAATTGTCGAAGGGCTACACTCTAGGGCGATTGTCTAGAAATTCAAACCACACTCCAGCTGCCATACCAACAAACAAAAAAATTCAATATCTTACCCAATCTGGGATTTCACCATCCACTAAAACCTAATGGCTTAATTAAAATCCAAACCCCATATCCCAATTTAACTTTCTGTTAATATTCATTTAATAGACATGATATTCTTGGAAAATTGTACAAGCCAAAATTTGGCGTGTTTCAAAAATTTTAACACGAATCTGCAGAGGAGAGTGAATCTACATCCTTAACTTTGGCTTAGCAAGATGAATCCCATCTACTTCCCCAAGAGTTGAGCTATCCCAGCTCTTATTGGCTTACCGAAAATTACGTCAACCGACAAACAATCAGATACCTCATATCGTTATGGAGGTACGAGAATTATCGACCCCACTCGCCTCTCCAAAAGATAAAGAATTGTACCAATTCCCAAATCACAAATCTCCCAATTAGCAGATTTAATGTTTCAGAACCCAACATTCCAGTTTAAATATAGCTCATTCACACGCAGACCTATCTAATAGAACAATTTCCAACTGCTGGGAACAGTTCCAGACTTGTGAGAGAGTACGACACGAAGCTAGGCCTACACAGGCAAACTCTTACACTTCCATGCGGCAAATGTACTATGTCTTCTATTACAATCACTGAAAGCATCCCAATGCACTAATCAATCGTCTTGTACAAACAGCAAAACTTGTTCTGTCGCTAATAGAAATCGTCAAAGTCGCGCCCCTCGCGGCATGGAACTTCAACGACCTAATACATTCTGCCAATATACGAGTCACAACTCTACACTTCCTTATACTTTCGTCACTGAACGCGTAGTCTGACAGTTAGCTAACCTAAATATTTGTTTGCTAATATCCATGCACAAATTCATCAAGAAATAATTCAAATTGTACGAAATAACTTATTAAAACACAAAAATAAGTCGCATGCAGTAATAACAATTGGCCTACAATATCTGATACAGGTAAAAACTAAACAATATTTTTATAATCACATACCGAACAACAACAAACATTTTTAGGCTCGCAAAATATCTGTTAATTTAACTGAACCACCATTATTATCATACTAAACTGCAGTTATGGATGATACAAAATACTAAGATATTAGCAAAATGCTTCTGGAATCAAACAACTTACAGAAATACTAAAACATGAGTTCTATCAAGAGACAATTCCAATAAATAAATACCAAAATAAAAACAATTTTAGGAAAAAAATACTACCAATCACCAGGTCACTAAATATGCTTAATAATTTAGATCTGCTTACAAACATTGCCAAGTGCCGACGGAGGATGAAATGAAATCATATTCAAGTTGATAGATGCCGTAGTAAGAAGAAGATTAGAGATTAATAAAAATATAAGTAGGTTGCTTGATAAGGCGCGTACGGTTTAGGTTGTCTGAACTCGTGGAACAGAGTTTCTCAACTTCTTTGGTCCGCGGGCCGATAAAAGTTATTAATTTTTAAATTCAGCCAGCATTGTTGGATACTGATTGTCTTTAATTATTAGAATTCGTTGATATCAGTATTATACCTAAGTGAGAAGTAGGTGCAATAAGGCATCACTGATCACCTCAACAATGTAGAAGTCATAAGATGACATGGTTAAAACTAATTAGATCCACATTTGTTTTGTGTAGTATACATGATTCCCATGAAGAATAGCCAGCCGTTTTATCTTAGAAAACACTTTAGGAAAAAATATTTATTACATGAAAAATCGTTGGAACATATTTTCGAAATTTTAAATTGAAATTGATTTTTTGCAGAAAGTTCTTTTATATTTTTAATAGTGTAGTTAAAAGTACTATCTCATTATGAATAAATTTTGTTTAAAACTTATACCTCATTTTAATATTCTCATTTTCATATTCTCATTTCTTATACCCTTATTAATAAAGTTGGGGGAACTTCCCGGAACCCGGAACATTTAATATTTTAGCTTTCGTAACATTAAGAGTTTTTATCTGAGTTTTAACATTAAGAGAAATTTCACGTAATGTAGATTTAAAATTAGTTATATCAATGACTAATTGGCGTTAGCCATAAACGCCAATTATTCATTGATATACGTTAATCTTGTAGAGGGCGCTATTTGATACCCCGAAGATTTTAGTTTCAGAAAAAAAAATGCAATAGTAAGGTACTATTATTAACCATTGTTGAAAAAAATCTAAAGTGCCACAAATTATACTGAAAACTCCAGATTGATAACAGTGGAAAATCTCGAGGTCCGGTAGCATTTTCTCGTGAACCCGTAAATGAGTAAATTCTGATTATATTATTAGTTTTTTATCAAGAAATTTTTAAAACGCGGACCGATGCTGGGCCGCCGAATCGGGGCTTGAGAATCGTCGTAGAAGGAGTACAATTGGAGCAACATTATATCCGCTTCACGTGTGTAGAAGTGGAAAGATTCTGCAACTAACCACAGCTACTCCTGATAGGTGCGTAAATTTCCAAGGTTTGGTAATGTTCAAAAGCTTAATCGTATCTTCACGAAAGCAGCGATGGTATTTGAAAAGAAACTTCTAACAGATTTAATCTATTTACTTCATGCTCATATTTTGCTCTGTCGTTTGTTTTTAAACAGCAATCTCGACCGTTATTGCATCGAATGGGCCCCACTCTATCTCTTTCTGTACTTCAACAACGCCTCTCGGTTATTGTATTCTCGCTCGTGCTTATAAAATAACGACTCTCTTGTGTCACTTGTTGCATTGGGAATCGTAACATATCTGATCTTAACGTATAAAATTTATCGGAATTAACCAAAGGGAATGTCGGATAATAAGGCGTATTAAAATTAACATGATGCGTTCCACTAATTGTTTTTGTAATCAACTAATTATATTTTGTGGTTTAAAAAAAGGCGTGATTCCGTTCTGTTTGTCCAAATACATACACGGTCCACACTATTCTGGCCAGATTGGTTTCAGTTCTTATTTTAAAAATTGTATATAATGGACTTATATCATGCATTTGAATCTCGTTATTTCTATATCAGACTTCGTAAATCATTACCGAACATATACGTAATTTTCATTGATTGCGAGTCGTCATTTGGATACTTTTAGAATATGAGGTAATAAAATAAATCCATTAATTCTTATTTTGAAAAATCACAAAACATACATACACAAAATCCAAAAATAAATTCCTATAAATTAATCTTTCAATAAGAACGTACGTAGATATGAATCATTAAATTTTTTGTAACATATTAATTTGCTTTAAAGAAATCTTTTTCCTTCCAACTGATGTTATTAGAACACTTCAGCCAATGATTATTAAATTTGTAGCTTCAGCGACATGCATATAACAAAAAGTACACATCATTATTAAAATGATTTTCTTATACAACTTAATATGATTATGTTTGAAATGTAATTTATATATCCGCCGTTAAATTGTACAAAAGTAAATAATCGTATCATCGAATGTGTGAATATTTAAGCTTATATATCTTTCATGTCAGATATATGCTTCTCCAACGTGATATGAAGTAATGTACGAAAGCGTGTACATATTGAGAAGAAAACAACAAAATTTGAAACAATTCTATTTTTGAATGTATGCAAACGCGTATAAGCTACTTTGCTCTCTTTTATATACCAATAGATGTACGCGGGTGGTTCAACAAAAATCTAGCCATCGATAGATGGCGTTACGTAATACCGAACGCCATATTGATTTTCATATCTACCATCCAACACATGACGTCTGTCAAAATTTGAACCAAAAAGAACAATTAGTTTGGTGTTTACAACCGTCGCAAGCAAGCAAGCAACTTTTGTGTTTTGTAAAAAATGAAAAGTCAAATATCGTTCAGTGATTAAGTTCCTTCACAAGAAGGGGAACAACAAAGCAGAAATCAAAGCCGACCTGGGTGCTGTTTATGGCGATTCTGCTTCGTCGTGAGCAACAGTTAAATTTTGGAAAGCGCAATTTGTTCGTGGTCGTAAGAGTATTTTTTATGATGACCACCCAGGGCGCTGAAATATCGTCACTACACCAGAAATCGTCAACAAAATCCATGATATGATTATGGCATGCAGTCGAATCAAAATCTTTCAGTTAGCAGAAGCTGCAAACATATCAAATGAACATATACACGCCATAGCACAGAATCATTTGGATATGAAAAAGCTAGCTGCGCGATGGGTGCCGCGTTTAGTCAATTCGACCAAAAACGCACACGTGTGATGGATTCGGAGAAGCTTTTGGCAAGGATATAACGTGATCCGATGATGTTTGTCGTCAATACCTCACTGTTGATAAAACGTGGGTCCATTACTACACGCCGGAGACGTAGGATCACTCAAAGTAGTGGAGAAAAAGCGGTGAAGGTCGGAGAAAAAGCAGCGAAGGTTCACCGAAGAAGGCAAAGACAACCCGATTGACCGGTAAGATGATGGCGACTGTTTTTTGGGATGCGAAAGTCATTATTCTTATTGATTATTTGGCATAAGGTAAAACCATAACCAGCGATTACTATGTAGCATTATTGGACCGTTTCGACGCCAAATTGAAGAAAAAACGCCTTGATTTGGTTCGCAAAAAGTTCTCTTCCATCATGACAACGCACCTCCTCACAGAGCGGCCTAATTGATTCAGCTAACTAATTCGTAACCTAATTGATTCAGGCAAAATGAATTTAATTAGGCTACGAATTGATCAACCACCCACCGTATTCACCAGATCTAGCCCTTTGCCACTTATTCTTGTTCCCAAACCTAAAAAACCTTTTGCAACAAATGATGAAGTGATGACCAAACTTCCCACCATTTTGAAGAGCTCGAGTAAAAGTACTTTTCCGAAGGGATGAAAAAGTTGGAAAGTCGTCTTGAAAAAAGAAATATTTATAAGAATGGATTCTATTTTTATAATGAAAATATAATATTTTTATTAAATTATATAAATAGAATTAATAACATATTTGCTAGAAATTAAGTTAGAAGCTTAATTTAATTTAATTCCTTAAAGGAGATTATGCTGAAAAATAAATGATAAAAAACTAAAATCGTACGTCAAGACACCGTCGTACATAGCACTACAACTGGCGTATTTAGGCTCCCCCACATTTCGATATTAGAATTTTATGATAGTGTTTTTACCCCAAACTGTATGCTATCAAAGGAAAAAATATGTCTATTTCCATGTAAATATCTCATTTGGGGATGACGTATGAAATATGGGATCAAAAGTAATTTAATCCATATTTTTCTAACCCTAAGGTTACAAATTCTCGAATTCGTGGCGTTTGAATAATTTGAGTTTTTTGAGTAATTGAATAAAACAGAATCAGTCAGCGTTTCTCAATCTTGTTCGGTCCGCGTACCGGTATAAGTTATCAAAAAATCTCGCGGACCGGCGGTTTCTTATTGGTATATTCTGTACCGTTACTTCTATACTATATATTTTACATAAATGTTCAGATTGCGATTGCGTCAAAACATTGATGAGAAAAGTCCTAATTTCATGGTTAAATAGACGTAGGTTTTAATTTCAGTACTATATACAATCAGAAGTATTTAGTAGTACCTGGGAAGAACATTTTAGTTGTTTGTAGATTATGTTTTTGATTGTTTGGTGAATGTTCAGAATGCGATTATTTGATTTTCAAAATATTCTAATTTAGCCTAACAAATTTATCTTTGGTTAATTTATAGCGATTACTTATAAGAGATAAGTCGAGTACAATCTTTATAATCTGTCAAATATGTGACAAAGACTTGTCGGTACGTGAGTCTGTCGGACTACTGACTATTCAGGTATTCAATTATCATAGTTTTTGAAAAATTAGAGACAGTTTTTGAGAAATTACACGCAAAGTCAAAACCTATGTCAAAAACTTATACCCTGAATATATGATAAATTTTAATTGTAAGAAAAGCTGTCATATAAAATGGAAATATCTGAAAGTCCTATCTTTTATGGTAGCTGAGATATATTCAAAAAGTTATGTTTTTTTTCATTTAAAAGTTTAATTTAAAAGTTGGTAATAGCCTCTTCATCTCTTAGTGTAAACATAAAATTTTCTCGTATAATCACTACGTGTCCAATCAGTCCAGTAATTTAGGAGCTATACTAGAACACATATAGAGGCACATACACCGTGACAGACATTGTAAACTACAGACTTTTTTCACATTTTAGATGAAACAAAATATTTTTACTCGACAAATAACTTAGGTACATACTGTCCCTTTCCTTGTTTTTATTGCGTTTTGTAAAATATTCTTGTTGCTTGAAAAAGGTTGAAAGTTTTATGTGGATCTGTGAGTAAGGTGGATGATTGATTACCCTCCACCGATCACCTTTTTTGTGTAGAAATCGTTTAATGAGATTTCGCTCCACCTCTCGCTCATCAAGTTTTTTTTGGCGAAAACGAGTTCAATGCAAACTTCGGAATGTCCCGGTGGGATATTTTAAAATATGTTTCTAGAATACAATTTTGGGGCAGATTAGTACTATACTCTACTCGGGTAATGGCTAGCGATTTTACAAGTCGTAGTTCTAGATTATGGACATATAAGAAATATGACATGAAAAAGATAAAAACACAAACGATTTCGAGTACATTTTCACCCAAAATATTCTCCCCCAGCTGCGAATCATTGAGAAGGGGGGAGAGGTAAATGGAGTAATTAGCTCCCACACCCCTTAAAATCTCGTTAAGAGAAACTTTGTATAATATTTTGCAACTCTACTTATAATTAATCCTACCCATTATCTCCTTTGATAAGCAACTAAACTAGACCCGCTACTGGTTTTCCTCAACTGCTAAAAACATACATTTTTAGTATTGTATATCATTTCAGAAATAAATGATAAAATGAAAATACGAAAAACATTCTACTACACATCAGATATTATTTCCACTTCACAACTAGGTGACTCTTTTTGGATCATTTTCAATTTGAAATCATATTGTGAAAAATATATGATCTCGTAAGAAAGGTTGGCACGAATGTTGTAGTTAGTTTTATTTGATATTTTTTATTAATAGATACACCTGCGTTACATACTGTTCCTCAATGAACGCTATTAAATATATTTAATAAATGATACATGAAAACTATTCATCAGTAAATATGTGTGTATGTACACATTAAGGTAGGTTAGTTAAATACAATTCAAAATAGTTATAGTTTCTTTAACATGCTATGAATAGTTTATTGTATCATTTCAAGTATTTTTCATATTTGTGAGACATCAATTTTTTTCATATTTTACATGCTTAAGAATACATTATACTAGTAATCGTAACAAAAGCTAATGATAGAAAATCAGTTACGCATTATAGAATTCACTATCGTACCTTTAAAATGTTTGAGTTTGCAACTCGATGTAGCAGAACATTCACACATGAAGGGTTTTATCGTTTTTGTATCTCTTTTATAGAATTGGTATGTTGTGTTCTCAACCTTACCAATTTTGTGCATATGGTAATTTAGAGGACAATGCCCTATAATATAATTCGTGCAAATCAAGAGCTCCTCTTTAGTGAGACTGGGTAATTTGAAAACACCCAGATGCCAGATCTATAGACGTTTGGATGATTAGTCCCGGTACCTTCTACCTGTGCTCCATTCTAGTTTTATATTCTCATTCCAGGATCTATCAAATTCTCTAATTCCCATTCCAGGTCTAGCTAGCTTATTAGCTACTTCTATCAGCTATCAGCTAATTTAAAATGGTTGTTCAAATGTTTTGTTGCCTCTAGTGCAGTTGTAAGACAAGTAGACATTACACCAGTAATGGGCAGACATGTAGGTCTTTATAATTTTGATAATAAGCTCTCAGCATTTCTCTGCTACATTATAGGTCACCAAAAAAGAGTACCATACACTACAATAAGTCTGATCATTTCTGCATAGGCCCAGTGGATCATTATTGGTTGTAAACTCCATGTTCTACCAAAAAAGCTTTTTGTATGCATATTTGCTGTATCTCCGATGGTCTTCTGCTGTATCTTCTGTAGCTGAGAATTCTAGGTCAATTGGTCGTCCAAACTATAGTATTCTCACTCATCTGTGTATCATTTCAACGCACCCTTGCCATATCAAGGCTTGTTTTCCTAAATGTTCCTGATGGAAGTATTAATTTAAAATGCTTGTTCAAAGGTTTTGTTGTCGTAGCAATAGCTGGCTTGCACCAGAGCCTCCCTTTAGGCCAGAGTGCATCTAGCGCAGTTGTAAGGCAAGTAGACATTACACCAGTAATGCTCAGACATGTAGGTCTTTGTAATTTTGGTAATAAGCTCTCAGCATTTGTCTGCTACACAGAACAGAGCACCATACACTACAATAAGTCTGATCATTTCTGCACAGGCCTAGTATCAATTTTGGTTGTAAACTCCATGTTGTACCAAAAAAGCTTTTTGTACGCATATTTGCTGTATCTTCTGTAGTTGAGCGTCACAGCTGCAAGACAAGTAGACATTACCCCAGTTATGCTCAGAGGTGCAGTTCTTTGTAGTTTTGATAATAAACTTTCAACATTTGTCGGCTACACTTTAGATTACCATGTTATCGGATTAACATACCCAATTTAATTAAATTGATAATTCAAATTGAATTCAAATCTTCAAATATAATTTAACAAATCTAAATGTAATTTTATTACGCTTAGAATAAAAATCTTAAATCCCGCGCAAAACACAAATAAAGCCGGTTGTATGGAAAATAATGCAACTCATCACGGGAGCATTCAGTTCGCATATAAAACTACAATCCCGACTCAAAAAGATCAAAACGACTGAAAAATATCGACGCGCGAAAAGATCGTAGGCAGCCGCATGTATGAAGTTTCACCACAAACAGCTATATGGCTTGCCAATAGCCTTGGCTTAAACATGAATGTGTGTTTATCATACAAATAGAGTGTTTCCGTACCGGGAGATTTCGATAAGATAATAAGATGCGAACGCAATTTATTATTATCATTTTTAACAGAAAAAGCTTTAAGACTTAAAAAGCTTTATAAGAAGAAGTTTCAATGCGATGCTTCAGAAGATTTTGGACGCGTAAAGCTCGTACCACTACCGTTTATACGCACCACTTATGCGCTCGTTCGCAAGATGAAGCAATTTTAATCTTTGGAAATCTCAACGGTCGGAAATATGAATATTCCTAAAATTTTGTAGCAGAATTTTCCTTCAAGCCACATCTTTTAAACGGCTGGCTACACCAAATGCCACCGGCTCTGGCCACGCGACAGAGGAGCTTTCAGTCAGCAAATTTCACATAAAAGGAGCTTTTCGATCTAGCGTTTCACCATCAAATGAACAAATTTATTCCTAAAGAGCGAGCAAATTCGCTCTATGGAATCTGGTTTGCACCAGTAACAAATCGCTTATTTTTATTTAAAATTTAATTTAATTGAACTACAGTCAGTCACAAAAATTCTATCATCAGGTCAGGTATACGCACATACTACCTTCATAAATTTTCTGCTGAACTTTCGTTCTCTCGCCACTCACTTCATATTTCATTTATTCATATCAATATTTCATAACCGTTCCTTGACAACCAGTTCGTCAACAAGAAAGCAATGTCAACATCAGATGATGAGGTTAACCAATAAGCCAATAAATAAATCACCGCAAAATTCGTACCTTCAATAATTAATTCATATTACACCATGTTCCTATATTCATCATGTCAACTGGCTGGATTAAAGTAAAATATCTTCGTTAAACATTCACATTACATTCACGTTTAATATAGATTATTTATAGTGAGCATTATTTTGTTACAAACAATCAGAATAAGAAAACCAGTATAGTGGTAAAACCTCGGTCCTGCTTTAAAATTCTGTAACAATTAGAACAAAGCTCCATAAACCATAAAAGATAAGACCTTTTATGGTTTATGGAGCATTCCTGCATAGTCCCAGTGAATTATTTTTTGTTGTAGACCCCATGTTCTTCCAAAAAAGCTTTATCAGGCATATTTGCTGTACCGCCGGTGGCCTTTTCTGTATCTTATCTTCTGTAGATGAGAGTTCCAGGTCAATTGGTCGTCCAAAACTTGGCCCAAATATCTTATTTACTTTGTCATGCGCCATTCAAGATTAATGTTTCTTTTTCCGAATATATTGGCTGAACCACTTAGTGAAAACGTTCAAGAATAAATAGAACTAGTCGGGTCCACTTTAAGTATGACCAATTGAATAAAATTTAAAATATAGAAGGCTATGTCCTCATTTTCCACATATGTAGTTTAAAATTAAAATAATTATATTGATGTTGGTTGATCCATAATAATTGTGTTTTAATAAATGTTATACTAAATGTACTTCCTTATTTATAATTAATGTATTGCTACAGGTTTCGCTTACAACATATAAGCATCTTCAGTCTTACAAATTTTCTTAAAAATTATGGACTGTTCATAATTTCTTAATTAATTTATTGCTACCCATTTCGCTTACAATATAAGCATCTTCAGGCTTAAAAAAATTACTGAGGAAGTATAGCACTGAGAAATTATGAACAGTTCATGGGAAATTATGAACAGTTCATAATTTCTGGCCTATACTTCCTAAGTAAAATTTTTAAGGCTGAAGAAGCTTTTATTGTAAGCGAAATCGGTAGCAATAAATTAATTAAGAAATTATGAACAGTTCATTATGAACAGAACAGCACTGAGATATTATGAACAGTTCATAAAAATGTTTAAGACTGCAGATGCTTATGTTGTAAGCGAAACCGGTAACAATAAATTAATTAAAATTACATATAACATATACGTAAGTACATATAATATAACATTTATGAAAAATATAAATAACAGATTTGAAAGATCCACTTTAATAATCACTAGTAACATATGAAGCCAAGTTTAAAAAAAAATCAAAGAGACCTACCTCTCTTTGGTTTAAAGCAAAGCGACGAACCAGTAAGCATAATTCAATGGCAAAAACAAATATTTAAACAATTTTCATTGTTACATTGCTAAGTAAACAGTTGTTCTTAATAGTTATAAAAAGAAAGGAAATATAGCCATTTATAATAACATACAAAAAGGAGCCGTTGATGGAATACAAAGCTCCGAGAAAAAGGTTACCACTTTACAATAGTTAATCTATATATAA
>WYDF02283569.1:0-16884 GCA_009867245.2 Adranes taylori | reverse complement strand
TTATGCAAAAGAAATGGACATATTAATATTTGAAAATCCTTTAAAATTTGATATTGTAAAAGCACCAGACAATTTACGACTAGAGTTAATTGATTTGCAATCTAACAATGTATATAAAAATAATTTTGATGAAAATAATTGCATTTTATTCAAATCTACCAGAAAACAAATTTCCCAATTTATGAAATTTTGCAAAATCAAAGATTTTTATTTTTTCAAGCACCTGTTTATGCAAACAAACATTTTCAAGAATGAATTTCATAAAATTAAAATATAGAACGATGTTGATGGATGAAAATTTACAAAACCTGTTGAGGATCTCAGTATCCCAAACACAACCGGACTTGAATGAATTATCAAACAATATTCAAGTACAAAAAGCGCATTGAATTTTAATGAATAAATAAAATGAAAGATAAACTATTTTTCTTAATATTTTATATTTGCATATTTAGATATTTTATATTTACATATTTATACATATGTAATTGGAATTGTATTTTCTTTTTGTTTTCCCCTTTTAAGAATTGTAAAATTTTTGTTCTCTAACATTATTGTTATTATAGCATCTCAATAAAAAATATTCTAAATAATTTTTTCTATATTTATTTTTAATAATATTTATACTCGTATATGATATAAAAGCACTATTTAAGTTACATCTGAATGTGCGGCCCGCATAAAAATTTTTATTTTGAAAATGGCCCGCCGTCCGAAAAAGGTTGCCGACCCCTGCATTAAATCGTTGATGATCTTACATCGAATGCACTCTAATGCTGCAGAAAATAACAATAAACTAGAATCTGTAAGATATGTTTGCTTTAAATCTAATTCAAGAGTTTCACAATTCCCATACAATTTTTTATCAATGCAATTAGTTTAGTTTTATTTTGCTACATACGTAAGAAATCATGTATCAAATTACATTTCTTGACTATTGTTGAGACGACTATGGATTTATACGAAAACAAAAAAAAAGTTGGAACATTTAAATAATAATAGGAAGCAGATAACGCTTGATGCTGTTTCCATTGGCAAAAGTTGTTTTGTTGATCAGGACAAGAACATCAGGCAGAATACACAACGCGACGTTGCCAGATTCAAATTTTGAAAATATTTTTCGATATATCTGAAAAACTATGACAGATAGGACATTCGAATAACATTTATTTTATAGTCTACTTAAAGACCCTTCGATTTTATTTGTAACATTTTTTTTCTAAAGTCACAATTTAACATATATGCAGTGTGTTCTTTTTTTTAACTTTTGCGGTCATTTTCTCGAAAAATTTAGCAGTAATTTTTTTAAATTTCTTGTACTTGAAGAAGAAAAGTACGCGGTCGAAACCAAATATCGGGATCGGGGTTTCATGAGTAGGCGATTTATAGGTTAGTTTAATGTTGTTTAGTTTACCCTAAACACTATTGTGCTAATTAAATTTAATAGACAACTTGAAAGATGACAGCCGAAACTGAAAGCTTCAACTTTCGTTTTATGTAAGATATAACAAAACGTAGGACTGCCAGTATATGAAACATGGGATGGCGATCACGTCCACGAATTTTGTTTTATGCGAATATATAACAAAACTTATAACTTTCAGTATATTGGTGGCGATTACGTCCACGAATTTTGTTTTATGCGAATATATAACAAAACTTATAACTTTCAGTTGGTGGCGATTACGTCCACGATTCTTTTTATATAAAAAATATTGTTTACTTAATTGTAATAAAATAGTGATTTGAGGATATCGTCGGTGTACAAGAGAAAGTGACCAAGTCCAATATTAATAGTTTTAACTATTTTAATATTTGCCTTATGATATAAAACCAATTATTTTACAGCAGGTTAGTTTATAATGATTATTATTATGAAGAATCTGGTTTCTAGAATATGTGTATAAAATTTAAAAAGACAATGTTGTTGATAGTTTAATTATTTAGGTTCTAGTATTTAAAATGTGAAATGAACGAAATAAAATTAATTATACTTATAACAAGTAGTAGACTAATAAATAGTTTCAACTTCACCATCACTCTCATTGCTTGTTCTTGACATCTGGCTATTAAGGAATTATCACTTGGTAAGTTAAAGTACCAACCATGGTATTCCACCGAATTACCCCACTGTGGCAAAATTTTCTTAAGTCGCTTTTTTTCTTGGTCGATATAGTCAAGTAGATGATAACTCGTCGTAAAATGACTTTCCATTACCAGGTCATATTTTGTTTAAATGTAATGAGAACATTTGACATTTAATTTGACATATTAAATGACACAAGAAAAATCACAATGAACATAAATAAAATAATAAGTTCTCTTCAATATATAAGTAGGTCAAAAGCGTTCGAGACAGACGGACAGACAGACAGGCGGACAAAACTAGACGTTTATATATAAGTATGGTTCAGAATAACATTTCATTAACTCAGTTTCTTTTGGAATATTACTGGGTCTACCTCACACTTTACCTTTGACATTAAACATTTTATACTCTTCATAATTGAATTGGAAGAAAAATCCAAAATCTTAGAGAAAAATCTGTAAGCTCCTAGCTACAATAATTGTCAGGATACGTAAATTGATTATACAATCTGGCAGGCAACTAAGAAGAGCAAGAAACTTGTACTTCTATTCCTCCCATTAAAAACAATTGTGGTCTATGGCTCAGAGACAATAAGCTAAAAACGAAGCTGTTTGCCGAACACATGGCTGAGATATATACTCCCAATCCAGAGCAAACAAAACAAGATATGACTAATGTTGAAAATCAGAGAACTAAAATTATAAAATCTGTTACCCCAAAAGAATTAGCAGATAAAAACTAAGCTAAGCTAAGCTTTAACAGTAATAGATAAATGATAACTATTATTGTTAAATTCTCTATTGACCCAATTGTTTATTTATACACGATTTTATTATGTACACTCTTAACTAAGATCCGGTGGGTCACTAAACAGTTACATATATCCTTTCATAATTACAACAATGTAACATCTTTTTATATATCATACATCCATTGTCATATATTGTAATGTTGGTTTTAGATCTGATGATGGTTCTAAAACTAGAGAACCGAAACGTCGACTGATATAGACGAAATTTTAGTGTATATCCATTCAATAAAACCATTGTCCAATAACCGAAGACTTTTAATTATTTAAAATATTATCTTGATTGACTACTTCAGGAAAGGTCAGCGAGGGGATATTATCCCTTCTAAGAACTAGTTGTGAAATTCGGTGAATTTATTTGTAAAGGAAACAACCCTGAACCATTTGAAATAAAATCTACATTTTTGTTTAAGTCTATTTATCTACTTTTTGTACAAAGAATTCTCAAATATAGTGATCACGGGCCCGTTTTAGGTCTATATCATGGCGCCTACACCACTAAAATTTAATTGAGTCCTTCGGAGTCAGGATACGTGAGTTTATTGTGTACTCGTGAATTCGTGTGTACTCGTCGCGAATTCATTGTGTGGTCAAGAAAGATCCAACCAGATGAAAACTAGAATGTAGCTATGTAGACTATAAAACACTATGTAAAATACAATAAGAATACAGGGGTCACAAAGTCTGATCTGATACAATAATGTAAAAATGTATTTCATATCACGTAATCATTATTATTTGTACTTCATAACCGTCAAAGACGTATTTACTTTTAATATATAAGATGCGTACCAAAATAAAAAGTACTTATTCCAAATTTAAACAAATCTTACATCTTTGGCAAAACTTAATTATTTTGTTCAAAATAGTAATGGTATGTAAAAGAAGGCGGAGGGTTTGTAAAAAGGATGTGTTTAAAATGAATGGAAGGGTGTTGTGAAAACCTATAAATATTTAGCTTATAAGCTGAGAAGAACTGGAAGTGAATGTGAACATGTGAAGAAGTTAGTGAAGAAAACAGGAATAGCGGCAGAGAGATTAGAGAATGTGTTTAACGATAAATTTGGAGACTCTGTAAAAGTGAGACTGAGAATTCTTGAAGTACGCGTGGAAAGTATAATATTGTATGCAGCAGAGTTTCTTGGTTTATATTTCAAGTATATATTTTGTGCTTTCTTCTGGCAATAGTTATTCAAATTAAACTTTTATGTTTCGGTAATGGGACCCATAATCAACTAATTATTATGTAATCCAACTTGGCGTATTACATAGAATTTTTGATTTGTGATCTTTTTATCTAAAATAAAAAGTACATAATGTATGGCATAGAATTTCTACAGATATGTAGCATTGTAGAGTACTGTTAAAACATTATTTTTATGTGTTAATATAGCTATTAAGTATGTGTCCAGCTAAATCAAAACTACATTTTTGATATTTCTGTTTCACTCTAAATACTTTTACTCAACGAATGCATATATTTGAAAATAGCTCCAAACCATAAGACTTAGACGCCTCATGTCTGTAAGATCAATCTATTTCTAGTCCCTAATATAAGTCACTTGCTTCTGCTCTTCTGATTTTTTTTTTGGCTTTCGCCCATCTAGCGTTTGACAGTATTTGCAGCGAGCCGATTCTACCAAGCCGCCAAAACCTTGCCTTAATCCGTTCTAAAACAACAGGCTGCTACCTGTGGGGCCTAACAAAAATAGTCGCATGTTTTTGCATTGAGATACAAGATGTAATGCCAGTGTTTCCGCTGCATTTCAGTCGCATCTCTCTACTTTCAGTGTAGCCTTCTGCACTCCCGTTGTTTCCATTGTACATCCAGTACCCCCTATACTCCCAATAATTTTTATAGCACTGAGAATGTTGTAATTTCAACATTTTTTTTGGCCTCTGGTATTTCGGCTCTTGATCCTTTTGACATTTTTATCCTCCTAGCGTTCGGTTTTTTGGCCTTTTATCTATTAGATATTTTTAGCTTTTGGTCATCTTATCTTCGATTCTTTCGACATTTTCTAGCCTTTTAGCGTTCTGGGGGTCTGGTCTTCTATTCTTTTGTTTTTTTTTTTGTATTTCGGCATTTAGTCATTGACCCTTTTGATATTTTCTAGCCATTCTGGTTTCCTACCATTTTGATCTTTCTTGGTTCTGTCCTTTTGTCTTCTGGCTTCAAAGCAGACTACTCTGTTAGGAATTTCCCAAAAGTAAATCAGGACTGCAGGATTTATGTGTTGGCGAATTCTTGTGTACGTAAAATCAACGGCATCCGGGCATGTAAAGCATACCAGGCAATTTCCCGAAAGTCGATAAAGCGTTGGGGAATGAGTGCATAGAATAATTCAAAAGTTCAAAGCAGTCTGGCCTGCTTCGTACGCCAAACTGTTGGAATTTTTCCAAGCGTACGTCAAGTGCTTCAGCAGGCCGCGGTAAGGCGGACAGCGGCGTTATGCGTGGCGTAGTTAAATAGGGGGATTGGAAATTCTGTATTGGCGAATTCTTGTGTAGGTAAATTCCAAAGATCAAGGTCAAGACGGTTTTTTTTAGAAATTTTACAAAAAGTGAGTACAAAGCGGCCGCAAGCTGCCGCAAAGCGGACAGCAAAGCTATTCGAGCGTTAGGTAATTAAGGGGACCCGGGGATTCATGTATAAGCTATTTATAGGGTGCTTTAATTTAATTATGGTAATTTAATTTGCCCTAAACAACTATTATGCTAATCGAATTAAATTGACAGGTTATAAGCTGAAAGTCAAACCTAAATAGGTCAACTTCTGTTTTATGCGAAATGTAATAAAAGGCATGACTTCCAGTGTATGAAAAATGGGATGGCGATCACGTCCATGAATTTTCAAAATAAGATCCTATTTTTTCTTTAATTCGCACTGTAATATAAACACTTCAGCGGCCCATTTATAATTTGATAATATATTTCAAGGCACGAAACATAAATATATGATTCACACTCCTATGTAGTTTTATATTTTTGAAATGTTTACGTATTTTCTTGTATTATAAACAGATCCCAGAATCCGTTACAACCTATTTCATACGAAATCGCGCCTTGATAAAAAGCATCTCATAATTAAATTGAACTCGAACCTGCTCAGCTTGGCAATGTGTGATAGTTTAATTGTCCCCCAAAGGTCTTGGATCCTTTTCCGGTACGATGCGTTTCACGGGATTATAGCGCGCTGTTTAGCAGCAGATTGCAACTAATCATTGCGCGACACATGCAAGAGAAATTCTTGCAATAAACAACCAAATTAGGTCAGCGTAATTTCTAATTTCATATAAAAGAAAATATTATATTTTTGAACTCTTCAAATTTTGGTATTCTAACAAACTCCATTTCTTATTCTTATAAAGCCTATTATAGTTGAAAGTTTTGGGGAGACAATTACACTTTTATCAAAATGACAATATCATATCTTGTTTTCATAACTATTGAACAAGACTTAAATGATAATTGAGTTGGTTTGGAAGATTTTGTATAGTTTATTTAGTAATTAATTATTCCATACAAATAATTATGAACTTTTTGTTTTCGGAGCTGCCATGACCTTCACAATGGCGAATCCTAGATTAAAAATGAAATAATTTCTTAACTAAAATAATGAAAATAATGAGAAAAGAGTTATTTATGTCCATTAAATAAAAATTTTCAAAATAAATCAATATAAATAAAATCCTAACATGATTTAAATAAATATCCAAACAAGAGGTGTTGCTAAAAAGAAACATCATTTGTGTTCTTTCTTTATTTAGTTATGCAATTATATTTGGTTCTGATAAAGATCTATTTTCTTTTAAATTTTTGTAGAGGATAGGGAATGTGATTAGGAAGTCTCGCCGCTGGCTTCAATCTGTATCCATTGCGACTAGGACTATGGGACTCAACTGCCTCCAAGCAGATACGTAATACCCACTAAAGCCGTCTGTTTTGTATCTCTGGTATTGCTTTTGGCATTTCTTCGGAAATATCGAAGGGATGTTGTTACCTGTTTGTCTGTTAACTATTATTTTATACCATGGGTAATCCGGTAGGCCTGTTAAACAGTCCAGCTCGTCGGTTAATTTGTTGCGGTTTATTCATCTGCATTGGCTTCTTTACTCGTACCCAAGTTGAAGATGTTTTCAAGACATTCTTTCTCTTGCAATATGTCACAGCACATCTTGTTGCCAGCTTCGCAATTATTCTCTGATGCTGCCATGCGACTGATTAAGTTTTTAGTACGCTGCCAGGATTATTTCTGCTTGCTCTCTCTGTGGCTGCCATGCCTTAGAATTGAATATTGTGTGCTCCGTCGAGTTCTACTCTTGAGCGTCTTTTCAGTGCTGTATTTATGAAAATAGAATAACACCATGCTCGGAAAATATCTGCATTAAATATTAACTTATTTGTTTGTACTTAATCTGACACTAGGTTCTGACAATCACGGTCAGTTTAATGTCCAGTATCCTATGGTAGAGCAATCTCATTCATTTTGGCAATAATTTGATAGCCGATCTCTAGCAGCTCTTTGTGTCTTCTTTGCTTCTGCTTTGGGCTTCGCTTTTGAACGGGTTTTATAGTTTTCAGTCCACCCTGGGACCAGAAGAATTATCGAGAGTGTCCCTGCAATCACATAGAGAGCGTCATAATAAGCACCACAAGCGCTTACACAGCCCCGTGTGGTGTTTATTGGGCCTATTCTTTGCACTTTGATAAACATATTAACCGTTAATTTTGCACAAGATGGCGTTAGTCCATATTGGTGACGCGACGCTGAGTAGTACTTTGCGCTGTGTACTTTTCGGAGCTTGCATCCTCGGCAACAGGTTCCTTAAGTTCGTTGCAAAGGCCACTATTTCGTAGATGTTATTTGTATATGTTCCAGGATAGTCAAAACCTTGTCTAAGATGACCTGTGAGTATTTAATCGGCCCGTGATCCTAATTTACTTTTTGGTGATAAAGACGCGAGAATGTTGCATTTTCCTTTTTCCGTTAAACGTGCTTGCAACAGTTTTCTCAGGAGCTACTTCTAATGTTAAGAGCTGACTCAATCCTTTGTCTCTACCAATTGCAAGCAGGGCGATGTCATCGGCACACCCAATCAATTTCACTCCGTCAAGAGAAGATCGTACAATAAGTTCCAGAGCATTGGACCTAAAGCGGATTCCTGCGGTACTCCGGAAAATAGTACCTTCCCTCTAATTTCGCCAACTGCTGAATATCTAAGTATCTCTGGATGAAATAATTGTCTAGTATATTAATTAAGTAAGAAGGAAATCAGCAATTTCCTGCGTCCAGCAATACATACGCCGCCTTTGTTTGGGTGAACGCACTTTGGGGATATTCTTCTCGCAAATCTCTCTTATACATCTCATTAGGTATACATCTTGGTAGACTTTGTGAGAGTCTAGATTGGGTGCTGGTAATGGGATCGCCTTTAAGTCGTTCACCAATTTCTTTCGCTTCATTTTTGTACTGCCCATCCTGTTGGCCCATCGGTGAATATTGGCTAGTAGATGTGAGCAGCGTACAGCTGGAAGCAGCGTATGTACTGATAGTCTCTACCTCTTTTCACTTGCATCCTGGCCGAGACGTACCAACCTGTTATTTACCTGGCCAGCTGTCTGGCAACGTTAGACCTATGATCGACTTATGATGGTTCGTTTGAAATCTAGGCCCATTTCCTTCAAGTCAAATTGAGTTATTATTTCCTCGAGCGAAATTGAGCGATTATTTGTTTCCTCAGAGCCCAGCTAGCCGAATTTGTGTTAAATTCACCCGCATTGAATATTTTCCTCCGAATAAAATGAATTAAGATGGTTACGTCATTGATTTCGGCAGAGAATTCTTCAAAGACTTGGTCTGGAGAGGAATAGTAACTAACGATTGTTATCCCTGTCACTTTTGTGGCCACATGTCCTTAGCAGGAGTGTCCAGACTTTGCTGCAGCTAGATATTTCCCAGAGACCGGTATTATCGATGAATAATCTGATGCCAGCAGTTTTTTTGTTTGTTTTATCCGCTAATCATTGCTATCGAGATGTTGTCGTCTTTCCGTTTCTGTATCGTAAGCTGTTGAGCCAAATTGCTTCTATTGACATTTATGAGCCAGCAGTTATATTCTGGTTGTAAATCTCTGTGCTCACGAATGTAGCATTTTTGCTCTGGTACAACATGAACTGTTGGACTTATGGTTGAAATCCAGCTCTCTTTCTTTTCCGTATAATGTATGACAATGCTTCCCTTGGACAGCTGGCTCTGGTGAGTTTTTCCTCCGCAGCTAAAGAGTAATTGATTCCCCAAAACATGTAAATAGACCTTATAGCGAGCAGCAGTTTATAAAAAAGAATTTTTTACTCAATGAAGTTTTTCTGAATACCGAAATTTTAATTTTCTCCAATTACATATGCTCTAATCACATTCAATTAACGTGTCTTCAATTACAGAAGCCACTTTATATAATATAATTTCATAATATATTTCAATTTTTGATTGAGATTTTTTTTTTAGAAATATAACACTCAATATAAATTCGCTTTTGTCACATGATTCTATAGTTTGTTATCCGTTTAGTTATTTGTCCTCTATTCACGAACAAAATGACGCTTCTTTCATCTTCTGTCGAGCGATTATTATATTTCGCTCACTATTCTCGAATACATTCGTTTAGAACTTTCAATCAATTTACACTAACATAAAAATATAATCTATTTTGTACTAAAAATAATAATAACATAGATATAGTTATCATTCATACAAAAAAGTCTATTTAATTTTTGAGTATATAAAGTATATTTATTTTTATTAATGAATATTAAAATTTAGGAAAAGTATAGTAAAATAATAAATTTGTAAACATGGTTTGCTCTAGGGAAACAGGGCGTTTGTAGTATATTTAATAAATAGTTTGCAACTAAATTAATGGTCGATATTAGTTTGGTTAATTTGCTAAATATCGGCGATGATAACATAGAGAATAGAAGGTTTTTGAGTTTACTAATTTTATTTCTAACAATAATTTATAGATATAATATACCACAGCTCACTACCATAAGCAAACTAAGTACAAATAACATAATGTAGAAAACAGTGATGCCTCACGTGCCATTGTCTTTCCTTTATGTTTACGGAAATTTTTCTAAATCTCTTGCACCTTGACAGCATTAGGGGTAGCTTTTAACCAAACTATTACAATGATCGAAATGCATATCTGAGAATTCTTGAGAATATCCCTGAGAATTTACTCAAGTCCAAAATATTAGTAGAGACAGTAAAGACACGTCTTTAGGTTTTCTTCCATTCCACTGCAACTAGTTTGGTATTATATCAGAGACGCAGATGTCGCGAGAGCCAATATTGGCTGGATTTGATTTCGTCCTAATATGAAGCGAGATGTCAAAGCTCTCTCGTTCCGCCATATACAAGCTGATGCGAACGCATATGCCGAGTTCAATGACTACTCATAAAAAATCTGATGTCATTATACATCGTGAATCTTTCCGTCGATCATATTTTGTTAATAAAATATAAATTCTTGATTTATTTAGTGATTACCTTATTTATTTGTTTCATGTTTCAACAAATAATTAATTTGCTGAGCATTTTTTATTTATTGCTTGTTTTATATTATTTATCGACTCTATGAGGCTATGTACATTACGCCGAGACCTATAGATTATACGTCTATATTAGGAATGCTGATGTAAAGGATATAATCGAAGACAAAACAGAATAACAGAACTAAACTTCAAATAGAATAATAGTATAACAGAATAAAACTTTAAAAGAATCAAAACTTTACTTTTCGATTTGAGAATGTTATTTTTGATTCTTATTTTTTATGAATGTTATGATTTGATTTGAGAATGTTATTTTTGATTTGTACGTTTAACATTCCTAATATAAACGTACAATGTATAGGTCTCGGTTAAGGATGTTATCAGCGTATTGTACATAGCCTCACAAACTCGATAAATGATATAAAACAAGCAATAAACAAATAATCATCAGCGAATTATGTGTGAAATCTTCAAACAAATAAATAAGTCGATAACTAAATAAATCAAGAATTACTATTTAATTAAAATAATATACTGCAGAACAGATATAACTTGTCGAGCGGTAGGGATGCCACGCGCGTCATGCTTCACAGATATTGATTGTGACGAGCGAAACACGGGCGTACGCTGAAAGTTGTAGCGCAACGTGACAAAACTAAATGATACGCATAAGCTAACAGAACTTATAGCAATGATACATCTATTATATCTATTGCCATATCAAAATAAGCTACAACGCATCCAGTACTGCTCGCCATCATATATCTTTTCTGCTGTAAGTGACGGAAAGATTTACGATGTGTAATCACAGAAGCTTTTTCCGATCAGTCTGTGAACTCTGCATATATAAAGATGTCGACCACTGCCGCTAACCGAACGCAGTTGACACTCCCTTGTACAGAAGTATAAGTACAAGAGAAAGAGAAGTAGAAGTATAAAGAGAAGTGGCAGAGAAAGACAGATGGAAAACGTGTAGCGTTCGTATTTTCATGGCCTTATTTTTTGCTGCTGTTTTTGCATCGGACAGCTGTTTTTTGTATGTTTACATCGAATGCAGAACATAAGCAAAAAATGGTACATATTAAGGGACAAAGATATGTTTTGCTCCCTTTTATGGCGCATTGATCTTCGTGGGCTTTTTTCTTTATGCTTTTGGGGATTTCTCTTTTATGATGTCCAATTTAAAGTAAACAAGATTGACGCCTTACTGAGACATCAGCGTTCATTGGCATCTGCGTTCATTGCCCCTGCCTGGCCGAAAGATTTTGCGATCTCCGATTTCGAACAAACAACTTTAAACGAGTTTATTGAACTTTGCGTGATCTCGTCTGGTCGAGATTTCGATGCTATCGTATTTGCAACAAACAACTTTTAATGAGTTTAATGAACTTTGAAGTTGTTACCTACGTCTAACCTGATTTTTCTATTGGTTGCAAGGATCGTACGCCGTTTTGTATTTTTTATTCGACAAGAACATTAAGTCATCTTTATGTTGGAAATATCTATACGGCCAGCATATTTGGGTCTTAGCTTTATAGAAGCCCACTTTGTTTACGGCCAGATGTTCTTCTTGCTGCTATGTCTATTTCAAAAAATATTTCCGAAGATAGATCGTATTTATATTGAATTATATAGTGTTTGGACTTTTGAAAACGCATCCATTTGATACGTAGCCATCTCTTTCCCTCCATCACAATTTAACGTATTGTTTGACATTATATCACCAAGAAGCTCTCGCAAATCAAGCACATCTGGGTATTTAAGATTGTAAACTTTATACGGCCTGGGCTTTATTCTCGCGGTTCGTATTAATAAACACCATTCTCGAGTATTGTAAATCTTTTTGTGTGCTCGAGATCTGTCAATGGTGGAATGCAGTGAATCAGCCTCAAGGTAAGAATCCCCTGACCCCATAAATTGTAAATCCACTGTCTGGAGATGATGGATTGTGTGAACAGCATACAGCATTGCTGGTACTACATATTTGTTTCTGTTTTGACTACCACATGTGTCTGAAAATGAAGCTACATGGGTGACAGTATCATATAGGTCCTGTAAGAACTTAAAGAGACATGAGCCAATCTCAGATCGCCCTTTACTACCATGTGTTTCGTCTCAGACATAACAGTATCTATCTCTAGTATATCCGTCGTAGATGGTAAAATTGTATACATTAAGGTGATGTTTGTAATAGATTTAACAATCTCCTGCAAATGGAACAGGTAAAATTGGCTAAAGGTCAAAAGTTACTGCCCTGAACGTTTCTCCGCTTTCAAAACTGCTTTCTTTTTTCATTTTCTTTCATTTCCATAGATAGTTTTTGCCGCCGTTTATGCTTTTCTTCATATGCTTCCCTCAAAAAATCCTTTGAACTATTTGGCTTCTTTGAACGCATTACACACAGAACATTGATCCTTTTTGGGTATGTAAAATGTAATAGCTGGTTCAAAATTATGAAAAATATTTCGGTACACAAATTGCGAAATAGGTTTTATATTTTGAGAAGCGCAAAGTTCTTCGTACAACCGGTAGATAATCGAAATATTTAATTCCAGAACCAAATATTCTTTGTCTGAGTCACGTCGACAATAATGTGATTCAATTTTTGGTAATGAATAAATATGATTCTTAGCTTCCTCTGAGGTTGCATTATGAGGCTTACTATCTTGTCGTTTGTCGTAGGCTGTAAAAATTTCCGTATTCGGCATACCGTCAACACATTTCACGACTACTTTTCGCGATATATCAAAACTTGCACAGAAAATTTTTAGACATACACTCCTTTTTCTTCCTGCAGTATCTGTTAAATAATAACGCCTTGAGGTTTGCCGATGTTTTCTGACGGGATTTTCTGTGCTTCTAGAAACAGGCACATTTTCTATAAAAGAGCCTAAAAAGGTCTTTTGCCTAGTGTCGTCTTCTAATCTGTAATAATGTTCGCATAATTGTTCCCTATAAACGTCAGGACATTTAAATTCCCTGACATTTAAATCTGCACTTTGTATAGTATACTTTTAGAGGCCTTTTTCTGAAACTTCTTTTTCAGAACGGGTAATATATCGTTTGCCGCCTAACCGTATTTCTTTTACTACCGTTCTCTTCCAAAGTTTTTTATTTGCTCTTCTGCGACGACGCTTTTTTGGAACATTGTTTAAATAACCATTGTCTAGCTCATATTTATGAATATCCTCTGAATCACTACTTCCTTTTAATGGTTCATAGGAACTTCCTGAATCAGCATATGGCTCGGATCCATCGGCAGGACCACAAGAACACGAACCTCTGGATTACTCACGTACCGTACCTGTCAGTGTCCTGAGCAGTCCACTGAGCACCGGTGGAACAATAAGAGCGGTTCCAACGTGCGGACTCAAGTCAAACTGACCTGGTCACCGATAATTAATATTTCCGAAGGCTGTTATATTCTGCAATAATTCAAATTTGTTTGCACCAGTCGCTAGAACTCTCCGTTAGCAGCGCCACGAGCGAGAGTCTGTCAGATTGCATTATACGTCCGTACATTTGTAGTTTGCAAATTACCTATGTTAATTTCTTCATTTAAAGTTGTGTGTTACACATAGATTTGTATTTTATTTTAAATAATATGTATATTAGTTTTCTAATTAAGAATACCATATAAGGTTACGACCTATTTTACTGACCATTGAATGATCAATAAATAATTAATATTGTTTCATATATAATAGAAACTTTCCAGCACCATGTTCGTAATGAGATCATTTTAGCTCGAGGAACGAAGTAGTTGCTTATAGAAGTAAGTCGCTTCCCGACTATTGATCGATTATTATATTAGAATCAGTACCGTTAAGATGTAATTTTTAATAAGCCTAATTTTCATTATTTTTTATAATATTCTCGTTTTGCCTTGTTGTGAAGTGTTATATTAAATTAATTTAAATGTTTTAGTTGTTTAAATAGCATGGATTCATTTACTTTTGCATTTGCTGTTTCGGTATTGTCAAAGGATCTTTATATTTATTACCAGAGTTACAGACAGGGATGATGATGACATGACACTATTTTCATTTTCTCTCCATTCTGAAATAAATATTATTAAAGTAAAGTGATAGTAAAATAATGCTTTTATTTTATAAAACAATTACCCCGTACATACCTGATTTTGATTCAACGTTTTCATTACTTCTTTGTACAGAAACGTTTTCAATTACTTCTTCTAAAAATAATGAAGCATTTTCATTACAAATGCATAACCAAAAATATTACGTAACAAAAGAGTTACCTATATTATTTTGCATTCCATGTGGTGTTACTTGTTTTACTACAGCTTCTGAAATTACAGACAATGAAACAAGTTGTTTCGGAAGACATCATTTGTTTTAATTTACCTTCATGTTTCTGTTGAATAATGTTTAATGGCATCTGCAATATCCTTTTAGGTCTTTTGGTCATGGCGTAAATATTATTAGGATGTTCTTTTCAAACTATTGACTAAATTATAGGACACAGCTTAAGCACTCATTCAACAACTCAATCACGTGGAAAGACAAACCATAACCTTTACTAAACAGTAACAACTATAACGCAAAGGCGCTAAGTGATGAATTAACTCATTTGTACTTTCCTGCACACCAACACAAAGATGTTAAGTGCTCTTACCACATTTGGGTTAGGAATCTTCCGTATAAGAGTACTTTCTTTCTTTATATGTTATTATAAGATGGCGATAGGTGGCTTATAAGATGACATTTACTTAGCACCTTTGTGCACTAAACCGTCGACATTCAAAAATTTTGGATTATATACAGAATTCAACCTGTCAGTGAAAAATAACGAGCGCGGGTAGAATCATTTACGTATTATAAAAATTCAAATAATTAAATCCAGGTTAAGTAAATCATAAAAATAAAAATGTTATTCTTGTCTCTTCGAAATCTGTTGTTTTGTATTGCATTGTCTTATTCACCTATATACATAATTACTTAGCATAACAATATAATGAGCCGGTTTTGTAAAATCAGCCCGATTAGAGAAATTATATAAATCGAATTTCATGTACGAGCATTTTTGTATAGAAAATATATATATGATTCATTAAACATAAGTATATATAAAATATTCCTATTACAAGGAATATTTTATTCCTTGTACAATGCACGATTGTAAACTAGCGCGATAAGCAGTACTACGTTTCTAGGATTTTAAATTATTTTATAGCATTTAAAACCGCTCGAAAAGAAACTTATTATTTATAAATGTCCTGAAAATAACAGGAAGTGGGTCAAACAATGAATGGCAATATTTCGACCTGTTACTAAAGTTTTGCCTTGCATATTATGCGTTGATTTTCTTAACTTACTAAATTTTTCCATTTAGTTAAATTAATTGGAATAATAAAACAATAAATGTATTTCGATATTGAAGAAAACTCTCTCCACGCCACTGGTCCTTATAGGAATATCCTCAAATATGCTATAACAAACAAAACGGTCACAGTAATCATAATAACACATTCGAACAACTTTCATTATCTCGCGCAAAATAAAAGAAAATATAGGAAGTTTTTCTTCGCGCTTTTTCAAAAGGAAAGTCCTTCACTTTTACGTAAGCACGTATACAGTACATAATAAGGCAATGTTTTTGTGTTTCTTCTACCATCTCGAGAGGACGAATGTTTTCGCTCTCTTATAGGGACTTGACTAGAAGTAGGAGAATAAAGATGCACAGAGGCAGAAGAACAACTTAAATTACATGTGTTTTTGTTTCGAATTAATTCAAGTGCTATTTCGGTTGACTACATTGAAACGCCACCAACGGCTTCATTGTTGTTATAGTAGTCCTCTTTTCGACTAGATGTATATTTTTATCTATGGTCTATTTCGCGTTTCTTGTGTTTTAGTTGTACATAAAAACATGTGTTGTGTTTAAAGTCTGCAATTTATGTTCCGCTTTCTTTTCTTTATATACATTTAATAAATTGTCGAGTTTATATTTCGACTAGATATATTTACGGAATTGTACAATGGATTTAACGCTTCTATATACCATCGTTACTTTTGAAACAAAAGTTCTTGGTCGCGTTGTTCCTATATAATTTCAAACGTTTGATCAAAACGTAGTGAGTATTTTAAAGATAATTACAATTTTTAGAATAGAAAAATAATATTAAGATTATAAGTAGTATTCCATTAGCACAATATCAGCTTAAAATATTCTTTAGCTTGTGCAAATAAGAGAAACAATTAATCTTATATAATGGACTTCGAAAATTTTTGCGAAATTAAAGTTAAAAAATTTTACTAACTAGTGACGAAGATCTTCATTTCACCGTCCTGCGGACTCGTCAGACTTGTGAGGCAAAATATTCAACTATATATATATTATATATATATATATATAATATATTTACATCATAATATATTTACATTATAATTTCGTCAACAGCAATACT
>WYDF02283558.1:0-16884 GCA_009867245.2 Adranes taylori | reverse complement strand
ATATATATATATATATATTTAAATAGTAAACATATATGCTTTGATTAGATTCGTGAAATAAAAACAGTGGTACAAGTTATAGGAAATACATGTGAACGGTTTGGGAGAAAAGGATCATGAAAGTTAGTATTGAGGTAATACGACGGTGGTTACTCACTTAAAGAATAAATCCGACCAACGTTTATCAATGATGTGATGCAATAATGTGGATGATTTGTCGTGACTCAATTATTTTATATCTGAATAATAAGGCAGAGTACATTTTCAGATCTCGACGAAGAGAAAATATATCTAGTCACTGCTGACAATATATCGTTAGAAAAATTGCCATCGAAAGTACCTGATAATAACGCAAGGTATCATCTGTATAACTTCAAACATTCTTATGAAGGCGATTACTTTGAAGATATAGGTGAATTTGTAATTGCTTTTAAAGTTAAGTGTTAATGCGTTTTATTATTCATTTTTAGTCTTCATATATACCATGCCAGGATACAATTGCACAATAAAGGAGCGGATGTTATATTCAAGTTGTAAAGGGCCTTTTATTGATACAATTAGTAGTTGGGGCGTAAATATTGCGAAAAAGGTATGTAATTCAATAATATCTTTCAGTGATTAGTAATTGTCAAGTTTTATTAACTTACATAATTTATTTGTTTACTCGGTATTGTCGACTTTCTTAAGGTAAAGTCCAATAATTTCGCGAATGCACATAACTTCGTTAAATTTCAAGGAAATATGAACACATTATTATAGGTTTGTTGCGTCACTTCTTAATCTCATTAAAAAAGAACAGCTTATCCAAATAATTTGTAATATATTTTTTTAATATGTCTCTCTTCAAGTCCTCACATTTCATGTTTTTAAGTAATCGAATATTAAACGTAATTATATATAAGAGAATTATTATTGAGAACTGTTTTCACATCATTCGAACTATTTTCAGAGAACTATTTTCACATTTCAAATTTCTATATCAAGTTGTTTATATCTGCTTTGGAACGAGATGTATCTGTTCGCATGAAATCGATTAATTCTAGTAAGCCTTCGGTATCATGTTTGCTTTTAAATATCACCAAACTGGAAAATCTCTTGACTTTGGTCAAGCCATTCAAATAATTAAAAACGTTGATATTTTTTTAAATAAGCTGTGCCGCCAAATTTCAATTCAATTGAAGGTTTAATGACGATATATCCAAATACAATATCTAATCTAAATATTAAAAAATTCGTGGACGTGATTGCCATCCCATCTTTCATATACTGGATGTCATTCGTTTCATTATATTTCGCATAAAAAAAGTTGAACCTTTTAGTTTTGACTTATACCTATTAAAATCAATGAGCACAATAGTTGTTTAGGGTAAATTAAGTAAAACTAGGGTAACCTATAAATCGCCTACTCATGAATCCCCTGGTACCCGTACTTGCCTACGGGTACCTGTTGAAGCACTTTTGGAAAATTTATAACACAGTAGTCTGGTGTTTTTTTATTGTACAAAATCAATTCACTATATTCAATTCTTCATATTGGCAAAATTGAAGTCACATAGTCCTTATGTTCCCTAAGTTCCCCTTTTTCAACTTTTATAGGAACCGAGATATTTAACGTAGCACTATTTTCTTTCAAGGTCAAATTACTCATGTTTAATCGTGTTTTTTTGTAAACTCGCTTAATCGCTTAAATATTAGAGAAAGTTTCGATACAAGAAATCAAAAAAAAATTACAGTTTCCGAGAAAATTTATCGCAAAATTTGCAAAACAACAAACACCCTGTAAAGATATTTTAGCGATACACTTGTTGTGATTTTACCAAAAATGTTCCAAATAAAATGGAAGGAGCTTTAGGTAGCTTATACAACAAAGCTTATTCGAATATCCTATCTTTTATAGTTTCTGAGGTATCGAAATATTTGAACGTGGCAACGTAGCGTTGTATAGCAGTTGAAGACTTTGGACTAATTTAACCCGCCAGTGCAGAGTTTTAAGATATTAGGGGCTATATCTTTGGTATCATTAGAGTTAGACCCCTCATATGTGGTATCATTTTAAAGAGAATCTCAAGGGTTTCAAAATATATAAAAATATACAGGGTGTTACTAAAAAGTTTTTTGAATTTTTTTATTGCTTAAAATCGGTTCACTATATTGAATTGCTTATATCGGCAAAATTGAGGTCCCTTAGGCTTACATATGTTCCCAAGTTTCATTTATCCAATTTTTATTGGAACCGAGATTGTTAAGACAGAAAAGTTTTTCCAAGGTCAAATTAGCGATTCGACAAATTACAGCAAAATATTCAAAAAAGAACATCCTATACTTATGTTAAATTGTGATTTTAGAAAAAAATGTTCAAATAAAATCGTTTTTCAGAAGAATCATGATCATCGATTTTTTCCAATTTGTAAATGATTTTGTAACCAGACAGTGCAGTGCTTGTTTCTCATGACCTCCTTCTTGGCTTCCAAAGATAATGCACAATTTCCACAGTGCTCCTTTCAAGGCATCGGAATATAGCAACCAAAAATGCTTTTTAAACCAATTACTTTGAAACGTCAAATTGTTGTTGAAATACCAATCCAGCAGTCAGCTAATCACTACAGCCAATCATTTCATTGTACTTTCCCTGCATATTAGTCATCCAGTTTAATTTATTTGGTCCTGTAGCGTTCTCAATATTTCCTGGTGGGAGTGGTTTTGCGACACTATAGAGTTAACATTCGGTCTTTTTGAATGCCTGTACTTCTTACTCACACTTCAATGCTTCTTACATATATTGAGTCTCGCTGCCCTCCAATCACAGACTACACTATTTCACTAGAGTGAAGTTCTATTTGCATCATATGTGCCTCCAGAGGTATGTGTCCCTTGAACTGGGCATTGCTTTAATTTTCTTCCTACTGAGTTTCAGCAAATGTGAGGTTTTAATCTTGCTTGTGTTGATTTGCTGCTGATTTCGCCCAGTAGTCTGAGTGTTTTTCAGTGGTCGAGTTTCTTATCGCTTTTCTGGTGTGACTTACAGGTATTCGTAGAGCTTGTTCCGAACCAATGAAGTTTATGCCAGCTATCTTCTTTGCAAGTGCACCTGCTATTTGTTCCCTATAATGCCCCTGTGCCCTGATCAGCGTAATTTACTAGGTTATAGTCAGTCTGCTCAGTGCAGTGGTTTGTTAGTCCAGACACAATTTTGGTGTTAGGCGTCTGAAGTGCCCCCTGTCTTACTATGAAAATCCATTGTTTGTTATATTTCCTTCTTATATTGAGAACAGAACCTTCTGCATCTCGCTTTTTCCGTATCAACATAATCATAGCTTTCTCATAGATGATTAAGAATACAAATGCAGAATTTGTATTGGATTCTTATTTTGACGTGAACATAGAAAAATAAACTCGGGTTAGAGAAACAAATAGTGACAAAATATAATGTTCCATTTTCTTCTGGTGGTCTTCCGAAAACTTGAATCACTATATTCGCTTCCCGCATGTTTCTTTCTTGTAGTAACTTCATCCCTGGTTGGCTACGAAAAGATGCATAACACTGATATTTAAAGAAAGCTTCTTAGTCTTCTTTAAATTCTTCGTTTAAAAAATTCTTTGTTTCATTTTTATTTTTAGCTTGAAATTGAGAATGGCTCCGAATTGACAGAAAAGTACTTATATGAAGAAATTCATCCGATTATTAATCTACATAGACCAAAGTTTGCAAAACCAAAAGGCCCACCGAATAGAGGTCCCAAAAGAATTACAAAGCCAAACACTCCTTCCAATTAAAAACGTATACAGAGCGTTTCGGCGTACGTTTATCGTCATCCACTAATAGTGTGATTTTGAAATGTAGCATTAAGAAAGTAATTATTATACCAGGATATATGGTTTGTGGATGAAAACATAACAGCTTGATTGGAGCCGAATATAAAGTTGTATAAATTTATTTACATAATTATTTTATTTATTTCGCATGTTTTTTTTTCATATAATTTTTTTCATGTTCTATTAATATTTTTGTTAAGTTCTATTGTGGCAAGCTTATAATTTAGATAGTAGATAACTACGTAATAGAAAGCTTCGGGTTTTATAAAAAATTTCGATTTCGAGATTTTGATTGGGAAAAACGAATTGGAAGTCTTCGAATCCAAAAAAGCGGTTTATAAAAAAATGTGTGTCGTGTCTTCTATATAATACATTTCACAAATCTATGTATGTTTGATCAGAAATCTCTGTCTTCCACCTTTTTAATGTGAGATCGCGATTTTTTAAAAATTTTCTCTGGATTGCCGATTTACTCTTCATATAAGGTGCAATGTTATTGGCTCCTTTGCATATATGTATAGCACAAAAGTTATTTTTTAGCAATTCTAATGGACTATGTAAAACATTATGCTCTAGATCTAAAAGAATTAGTCCCACACAGCATGTGGATATGTTCAACAGAACGCGTTGTTGGTTCATTTCTTTTTTGTTTACTGGGTATTAAAAGTCAAATTCTTCTCTAGGTATTGTGAATATTGGCGTCGTAATTGAGCGTCGCTCTGCTAATATGATTGTATAAATGCCAATGCTATTTACTTGTCTCGTTTGGATTCCCCTACACTCGCAGCAGACAGTTACGTGACTTCCTGTAGGTCGCGTCACCTGAGATACACTACGCCAATGTTCATTTTACTTTGGAATGCTCTTCTTAGAATATTAGTTATCTAAATTATCTTTCTAAATACTTTAATCTTCGTTATCTGTTTGGGTCAAGTATCTAAGAGATTGGACGTTAGACCAAATGTTCTCCTAGTGCTGGCAACGTGATATTGTACTCTTGTGCCTACTGCCGTAATCTCTTACGGTAAGGCGTACTTATAATATAATATAATATTGAACTTTATTGACCCCTGAATCGCTTCTTTCTTCTTTAGCACTGGATCTATGAGTGTTGCTGTTCTTTCGTTCTTCTCGTGGTATCAAGTCAGAGTCAGAGGTATCAAGTCGTTGTATCAATTTTTACATACTGGATTGGCTACATTTTTCATTATATATAAATATTCATCCCCAATTAGTACTTCAGTGCGTAAGACCGTACAAGCTGGCCATGCTTCCTATTGATTTAAGTCCACTATAAGTGTAAACAGGGAATAATTCAAAATATAACATCTTAATATATGCAAACTTACATACAATGAACGTTTAAATAGAAAATTTTAAAAATTAGTTGTATAGTTCATAGCGTAACGGTTGAGTATCGGATTCGTAGTTCGATGCATGAGATCTTACGCCTATATTTGGAATAAGAGAAGGTGTCGATAACAGCTATAACCTATGCTAGAAACACGTGTCCACATTGCCTCAATTTTTACAAGTAATTCTTATAATATTCTTTTCATCACAATTTTCGAAATTTATACTTACTTACTTGAAAGATATTTATTTTCTGTAGCATTTTAGAATACACTGTAATTATATTATTTTAAACTTAAATAAATAAAAAATAAAACTTAAATGGGTACTAGAATGTCACGATTAGATGAAGAAATTTAATACTGCCTTTTAATAAATATCAAAATACTTTTTATATTATTTAATTTACAAAACATTACAAATTGTAATTTGAAAATTACTATTGTGAATATAATTTTATAATTAAACTTTGCTTAAATGAATCAGTATAATTAATTCTTATTTATATTTGAAACAAGATTATTGAAATATTTCTGCCATTCAGTTATCTTTGTGAACCTTATTTCCATACTGTTTAATATTGATTCTTTACAATTTTTAAGAAATCGAAGAAATTTGATACGACAAATTGATTGTGCAGTATTAACTATTATTGTATAGTAAACAGATTAAAAAGCGTTTGTGACGAAAAGCAATTATTTTTGAATAGGTTGTAGTACTTTTGTACTAATTTAATATTTCTTTATGTTTTATTACGTTCTATCCAATATAAATTTATTTGTATTCATCGTATATTTAACTTTATATCAATAAATAATTTATTTAAATAAATAATTTTAATTAGAGTTGTCTTTTTTTGCAGGAAGGGAAGATTCTATAAATGAATAAATATGTATATAATACGATTTTACTCTGCTGTTTGAACAGAATATAAATGGATATGCTCTGTTCGAACAATATATCTATCTCTGTTCGAACAATATAACGGGTGTTGCAATAAGATGGATCGATGTTAAACGTTAATTAAAAATCAGTGGTGTACAAAAATGAAGTTTTCTTTAATGAAAAATGTTATTTGATCCATTACAATTAATTGTGGAAGATAATGTCCGCCATGGCTCCGGCGGCACACGTCGATCCGCTTATCAAAATTTTTATAACATCTCGGCATAATTGTTCCTGAATGTCTTTAATGCACCGTGAAATCTCATCTTTGAGTTGCTGGATGGTGGTGGGCTTGTTGGCATAGACTTTACTCTTCAGATATCCCTAAAGAAAGAAGAGTGGCGGTGTCAAATCGCAAGATCTCGGTGGCCAATTGACTTCACTGTTTCGGGAGATAATGCGCCCGGGAAATATCTCATGCAGGAGAGCCTTTGTGGCGTGGGCTGTGTGACATGTGGGGCCATCTTGTTGAAACCACATATAATCGATATCATAATCTTCCAATATTGGCCACAGAAAGTTTGTTAACATTGCGCGGTAGCGCTCGACATTCACTGTGACCAAATTCCCAGCATCATTTTCAAAAAAGTATGGTCCAATGATTCCTCCAGCAAAAAATGCACACCATACAGTGACTTTTTGTGGATGCATTGGTGTTTCGGTAATTGCACTTGGATTTTCATCAGCCCATATTCTGCAATTCTGCTTGTTGACGTAGCCATTCAGATGGAAATGGGCTTCGTCGCTGAAGAAAATTTTGGTGGAAAATTCGTTATTCACTTGTCTTTGTTCGTGTATCCACTCGGCAAATGTACGGCGCTTTAAATGATCAGTCGGCTTAAGTTCTTGTTTTAATTGAATTTTGTACGCGTGCAACGACAGATCTTTCGTCAATATCTGATGCAAAGTGGCCGTGGACAAGTGCAATTCCTATGCTCGATGTCTAATAGAGGTGTTTGGGCTTTCTGCTACATTCTCCCTCACGGCAGCAATGTTTTCAGCTGAGCGTCCTGCAGGAACACGTACTGGCTTCTTAACATCTGCCACAGACCCAGTTTTTTGGAATTTCTTCACAATTTTGCCAATAGCACTTGGTTGGTCCATTATGTGGGCCGAAAAAATCACGACTTCAATAACTTTAACACGTTATTCAATGCTAATGTTTTCCATGATTCAATTTGTAAACGACTGAAGATGTCAAAACAAAAACTTAACCTCCAAAAACAATTGGCGTTTAAGCTCCGTTCACATTTAACCTCTGTCCAAACTCTTATAGTACCCGTTATATTCTCAACAAAAAGCTTGAGTAACGCTGCATTGTCCTATTAATAATGCTGTGAAAGACTCTTAATACACTATAGTCTAAGATCCTGATTACGATCGACCTTCATCCATTTGTTTACCGAATAACAATATTTTTTAGCACCCATAACACATGAACAAACATATAGCGAAAAGGTTGCCTGACAAAATTAAATCAGGTCTACCTTAATTAAAATTAATGTAATACAGGTTAATAAATAACTTTTCACTTATTTGTTAACCAAACGAAATCAGTACTGATTGAGAGTACGAAACATAAGGCACAAGAAACGGTTGGGTTATCTAGTTCTTAATACAAGGTTGCCAGGTGTAAGTAGGTGAGTTGATAATATATATTTACACCCAACTGATTTGCGTATTGAAATATATATTAAAATACAGATGATTACGAACTCGATGGTATTAGGTTGTCTAAGTAAAATCGGTCAATACTCGCGGTTGTCGCAATTTAAAACAGTGCGCAATAGTGGTGGGATCATATTTGAGTCAAAACTTAATCTTTCTCATAAAGTGTTCATTTTTTTTTTCAGCGGAATAGTATTTTAGCAAAATGCGATATCTCGCGTCATTTACATTGGTGCAGTACTTGATACAATATATAATGACAGTAAACTCCTGAACAACATCCATTTTTTTGTCAATAAAAATATCGGATTCATCAGTTATTGACACAAAAACTTTTTGGTAAGTCTCGTTCCTTGAAAAGATTTTAAAAGGTCTGACTTTTCCTTTGTTGTAAAAATTGCCGTATAATCGCAAACGTGTAAACGCATGGAAGGCGGGTAGACTTAGGCATAGGGTTTATCCCAACGCCGATGCTAATTCTGTATAATTAATGCAATCTAGGTCTTTGTTATTGTTTTTCTTCATCGCTGAAGCTGCTAGCCAAATTTGTGTAAATTTACGCATAGTGGTCAACTGATCAGAGGCTTTTATTAAAATTCTTGAAGTTTGCGCCACTTTCTGAGCTTGAAATATAATTTGCGTATCCGCTTCTTCATGATTATATTTATAATCAACTTCTTCAGTTTTTATGATACGATTATCTTGTGTTCGATATATAATCGATCTTCAACTGCTAAAAGAATTGTTTTCGTTTGGATTATTGAAAATCCTTGCCGATTTACATGTTCGGAGTCTTTGATTGGCGGCATTAAATAGCGGTCAAATATGAGATGGATTTCTGCAGCTTCAGTTGAATAAAGTTTTATAAGTATAAATTTAGCGAAAAGATTTTGGCATAGAGGAACCGATAAGGTATAAATAGTAAAAAAAAGAACAGGCTGCATGAAAAAAGAGCAGGCGGCATTGGGACTAGTGGAAAGGTCAGTGTTCAATATTTATTTTCTTCTCAATGCTTATTGCGAGTAACTGCCTATAGATGTCGCGCTCCATTTTTAATAAAATCTTGCTCTTATCTTGATTCATCAGAACTTTGGGAGTGTATTGTGATGCGAAATTTAAGATTTTATTCCCTGGTATCGGTTTTCCATATCTTTCGGAAGTTGAGCAGCATTCATACATAAGACTTAACTTTTCTTGATTGCCTACTGCCTTAATAGTAAGCACGAAATATGTTAAATAAATCATTTTTATTGATACTATCATCAAATGGATTCATCGTATTTTTAATAACTTCAATGATAGTGTGAAGCGTGTTCTTTACACATTTCTTTTGTTTAAAGTTGCAAAATACGCATGTGCTTTGTTTATCAAGGAGTTAATGACTAGTAGAAAAATTGTAGTTGAATCAAGAGTGTGAATTCTAATGATTTTCTGTTCACTGTTGACTATTCACAAAGTAGTGTAGGATCAGGATTTGCCGATACTGAATCAAGCAGCTCTTCTATCGAATTACGTGAAGTCTATGCAAATGACAGCATCTGGAACAAATAGTGCATCAAATTAGTAACCTCCTTTTTGGAATCAATTAATAATAATAAAAAAGGGGTTTTTTTTTCAGTAAAGTCGTTTACAAATAGAGCAGACTCCTTTGGAACTCAACCTCGTGGTATTTAAAACTTTTCTTTTTGCGATACAATAATTTTAAGAAACAATTATTAAATGTTTCATCGTCAAAATTAATTATCGAATCTTCTAATCCGCACAAAAAATAACACTTTCCATTTTATAAAACGTGGAAGCACTTTTGCAAGTGACTACGTGTAAAGAATGAATGCAGTGACTATAGTCTGTTACTTCAAGATGATTCTCACACTGGCAAAAGCGCATGCGCACTCTCTTTAGCTCGGTACGGCTCCTACGCTGCGTTCTCATCTAATAGATAATTTTACTACACCGTGTTCGTAATAAAATGATCTATATTTTAATATATATTTCAATAAGTAAACAGATAGGTATAAATATATAGTATCAACTCATCTATTTATACCTGGCAACCTTGTAGTAGGGACCAGGAAAAGATAGAGCACCCAACCGTTACTTGTTTCTTATGCTTCGTACTCTCAATGAAAATTGATTTCGTTTGGTTAACCAATAAATAAAATAGTTAAAAAACATGTGTTAATTAATGGTAGGCTTGACTTAATTTTATCAGGCAACCTATTCGCAATATGTTTCTTTTTGTATTATGATTGCTATAAAATAGTTTTCATTCGGTAAACAGGTGAGTGAAGGTCGATCTTAGTCGGGATCTTGTACTACTATTGGAGATCTAATTCTACTGTATCATCATCATCCTAACATCTTTGAAGATGCATAGTAGCTGTTGGGTTTGTTTTGACTCTTGTGATCAGATTTCTCCATTTATCTCTCGGTTAGTACTTGTTCACATAACAGTTTCAAGATTAGTAACAAGCAATTCCTGAATAACATCAATCTATCGTGCTGGGGATTCCCCACGTGAACACTTGCCCTCGTTTTCCCTGCATCATGATTATATTGTCGGCTTAGTTGATATGTCCCAAAAAAGTAAGAATCATGTGGTTTGCGGTGCTGAACAGACACTGGGTTTCATTTAATTGTCTCAAGTGAAACCCAGTTTAATTGCCAGAACCACATCTCAAACCACTCATTTCTAGTACTCGCGAAGATCCAGGTTTGGTACAAGAACACTGAACATCAATAATTTCACCAAACTGATTTTAGTACGGGACAAACAATAATTAAATAAAAACACGTGAGTTTATTTAATACTAATATCTAATGATATTTTATGTACATATTATTTATTTTCTAGATTATCTAGAGATTTGCCTACATCGCCTATTGCGCGATCGTGCTCGCTTAGAATTTCTATTTGTTCCAATTCTATATATCTTTTCATGGCTTTGTTTACAGAATGTGACCTATATTCTTTCCATTTATAGTTCCAATAATGAACATCTTGCATATTCATACCACTTAGTTTTAATAAAGCTAATGTTACAGATCCTGCTATACAGCCTAATGCACATCCTAAAAATCACACAAAAATTGTCCGTACAAGTAAATTATAATATAAGAATTATTAAATTTTTTCCACATCTACTATTAAGCTATATACAAGAGGTTGTTTATGAAGAATATCAGTTCACTTTTGTTATGCTTTGCTAAAAATGTTTTTGGTCTTTAAAATCAATACTAACATGTGACACTTCTTTTGCTTTTTCGCAGACTTATCTGTTATGTGTGTCTAATTATTCAAACACCTATATCTAGTGGTGTATTATTTGCATTCCTCAAAAGGCGCGTATTTTAACTATTGTGACGTTAACGAACTATGACTTTTTTACCCTCAGAGGGTGATATTAATAAATAATTTAACTCTTGTTTGTGAAGTCATATATAATAATTGTAACTTTTCCTTTATGAGTTCTCGGGAGATGAGTTTACGAAACAAGTGTTTGTCATATGTTATTAATTATGTAGTAAAAATTATTAAACAAATCCTGTTCTTATAGTTTAACAGCTTATGTCGGAAAAATTACAATAAGGAGACATGACGTATAGTATTTAATAGTAATTTACATACCCAAAGGATAAAATGTTGTCATACTTCCCTAACGACTCAATAGATAAAATACGTGCCTTTTAAGGACTGTTAATTATGGGGCATTCGACATAAATGTTGGAATAACTGAACAAACTTATGAGCGAAGTTTTACAAAAGTGAACTGATATTCAATGTAAACGAATTAACCCTTATCCGGTTAAGGTGTGTCCACATTCTATTATTAACACATTCAGGTGTAACACATTCTTTTATATATTCTATAAATACAAGAATATGGTTAGGTTAAAATGTTTCAAATATTATTACTTCTCTAGTTAGTCTGTACTGAAGCTTTTTCTGGTATTTCATGAAATATAAATCATTTGTTTATAAGTTATTTACGAATAAAAATTTTACAGGCGTAAACGTCTCACGTGCCTGTCGGGCACACATTTTCAATATGCGTTTATAGCTCAAAACGTTTGTTTTCTACAAACTCGAAAATCTGTTTTGTTGCTAGTACATGAAAATTTTGTGGGCTTGTGACTCCGGTACATTTTATCCACTAAATGGAATGAATACCTTATGCTGGAAAAGAAAGTAGGAATGTCACAAGAGGTTTGGGATGCTCAGTAGTCGAAGATCTAACTAAACCTTACTATGATTCTCACAGAAATATGAATTTGACAATTATTTTTCGTCGTTGGATCTGGCTTACAGTATGTTAAAAAATGGACTTAATATAATCCGAATTGTAAGAAAAAATAAAAGGTTTTTACTCACAGAATTTCTCCCGAACTGAAACGAAGAAAACTTCTGTTTTTGGATTTACCAAAAAAGCAACTTTGGTGTCATACGTTCCAAAGAAAAACGAAAGTGTGGTCTTACTGTTAACACTTCATCATACACCTGATATTCAGCAAGAAACATAGAAACCAGAAATTATATTGATATGCAATCAAACCAAGGGCGGTGTCGATTCGTTGGATCAACTGGTCCACGCTTATATGTCAAAGAGACGAACGAATCTGTTGCCATTAGCTTTTTTTTATGAATTTACTAGATACCTGAGGAGTAGCTGCTTATGTCATTTGGACAAATTTGAATCCCCATTGGAAAAACAAAAACATGAAAGGAGGTTATTTTTAGTGTCAGTAGCAGAATCTTTGATAAAACCACAAATTGTCAGACGGGAGAAAAAAGGACTAACAAAAATTACGCAATCCGCCATGTCATCTTTTATATGCGACGAGCAAGCAAGGCCGAATAGAAAAAGTATTCACTCACCGCCGAAGAAACGATGGTGTCATATCTGTCCAAGCAAAGTGTCCCGGGCTCAAAAACAGGTTTGCGACAAATGCAAAAATAACGTATGTAATGAACATAGTCAAGTCCAAAAGCTTTGCGGTAAGTGCACAAAATAAGTAGTTTTTGTACACGTTTTTGCAAAGTAATCTTAAGGTGTATATTTAACTGTTACTTATTTGAAAACAAAGTTGTGTACAACTTCAACTTTTATACATAGCCGATGCCGTAGCGATTTGGATAAGATGCATGACTTCCACCGCTGAGTCCTGGGTTCGATCCCCAGCATAAACAATGGTTTGAGTTCTTGATCGAATCTAGGCAACACACGAAACGAAGTCGGTATTTCTAGGAGGAAGGTAACTATAATTTATCATGCACATCTATAGGGGTAGATGTTAAACTTCGGTCCATTTGTGCGGGTTGGTACGCACTATAAACATCTCGTTACGAGTTAATCGATAAAGGTTGGTAACGACGAAATTATCTGATATTCTACCTATCAGCGTCGATGGCAGAGGATCGGCGTTAAAACAGATAGTCGGCGATAAGCCTATAAGACAGAAATAGACCGACTATAAATAAATATAACAACAATTTTTATACAAAAATGTTCAGTTAGAGTTAATTAATTCATTTATTATTTTTTACCCCTACCTATTCACACACACACACAAATTCACAACATTGTGTCTATTGGACACGTGCGAATCTAAAAGAACCTGATCGGATAAGGGTTAATATAGCTTATTAGTGTATGTAGAAAAAAATCACAATTGTAAATATAATAAATTCCTACACAATTCCATTGAATTACTAAATTTCACAATATTTTGAAATCAGCAATTTTTACTGCTTTAATTTGGTATTAAATCGTTTATATTTGTACCTAAATTTATCACAAGAACTCTTGTAAATACAAAGCATATATCACTTCATCCAATTAGTAGCTGCAACTTTTGTGTGCTATAAAAATGCAGCATTTCTACATCTCACACTAGACATTGTGTTGCTACAATAAGTTGTATGCATTTCGATTCTGTAGTACAGGCTTGCACAACATATGGCCCGTGCGCCCACCATCACCCATTTTGTGACCGGCGAAGACTTTGGTGAAAATTCATATCATAAATAAAAAATAATCCCGCGCGATTGTATTCTCATACAACATAAGCTACTGATTGCCAACTGAAATAAAACGTTCGTAGTTTGCTTGTGATTGGCTAAAGAGTATGTGGCGGTACTGTACTATGTATTCTAAAATAGTTGTTAATACTAATGCCGAGATACAGCAGAACATATATAAGTTTATTATTCAACATTATTCTAGTCGTAGCACGAAACTAAATGTTAAGCCCTTGCAACATATAATCTACATGCGCATCGCCCACCGCTTGTCATCTTTTATCTGTTTTGCTGTATATACCTCCGTGCACAATTTGTTCCACTTCTTCCAGTGAGCGAATTCTTTCAGTTGACGATCAGTACTCGGTAGCGTAACTGGGTTCAAAAAGTAGTGTCTTCTGTGCAGAGCAGCCTTTTACTATTTTTGTCGTATTGTGTAGAACTCACGTATAACGGTATTTTGATATTGTGGTTTTAGTTCGGTAATATACTTATAGACGTGTACCAGAAATATATAAAGCGCCATGAATCAAAGCAGCAAGAGTAAAGAGCAGAGAATTTTTAATCGCGAGTACACAAATAAATACTTATTTAGTGTTCAAGGACAAGACACTGCGCCTAGTATGTCGTAACACAGTTTCTGTTACGAAAGAGTTTAATCTTCTACGGTATTTTGAATCTAAACATCCTAATTTGACAAAATTGAACCAAAATGATAAATCCATGTAAGCAGCGAATCTATTAAAAACTTACTGGAGAACAGAAATTTGAAAAGGTACAGAGAAAATAAGATTGTTACCAAGGTAAGCTTTTATATTTCAAGGGAAATTGCTACTGCTAGGAAATCCTTTGCTAGAGACGAGTTTGTTCTGAATTATGTCCGGAAAAAGCAGAATTATTGCAAAATATTAGTTGATCGCGAATGACAGTACAAGGGGAAAACGAATCTTCAAGAACAATTAATGCCGAAAGCTTCAGAATTTTCTTTCTATTCTCTAGCTATGGACGAAAACACAGATTTATAAGATACCGCCCAACTTCTCATTTTTATTAGAGGTGTGAAATTGTCAAAGAACTCGCAATGAATATGCATCATGTCGGGTCGGACAACTTGAAAATTTATCTTCAATGTGCTTGAAAAATAAGTTGGGATTAGATTTTATAAACTTAGTGGCCTTTTGCAAGGGAGCAGTAGCGTTTCTTGAAAATTTTATCGGAAGGCAAATAACAAAATATTATTGCATTACACATATGGAGACCTTAGCCAAGTGTTGCATTTATAACATGTTATGTCGATTGTTGAAAACATAGTCGACTATATAAGATCAAGAGGACTCAACATATGGCTATTGAAGCTTTTCTTGGAGATACACACGCCGACTAGACCACGCAGAAGTGAGATGCTTAAGTCGAGGGAAAGTGCTACAGCGATTCGTTGCTTTGAAGAAGGAAATATCTAAATTCCTAGAAGACAAAGCAAAGGAATTTCCTGAGCTTGAAGACGACTCATGGAATTATGACGTCTTGTTTTGTAATACTACAACACATCTAAATGGCGATTACGTTCAACTTCAAGGCAAAAAATAATTTGTATTTGAAATGTTTGCAGCAATAAAAGCTTTTAAACTGAAACTTTTCAAAACCCAGTTATTAAAAGGTGAAATGAGGCTTCCGCACAGCATATTCTTCAGGATGAGCACGTCGTGTTTGGAAAAAAATTTGCAAATGAAATTAATCTTTTGATAGAAGAATTGGATAAAAGACTGACTCTTTCTAAAGAAGAAATTTAGTATAAACTAATTGAAGATCAATTGTCTGAATCCTGAGGACATACTAGTTCAACTGCAGCTGAAGGTTATCGAACTACAATGTTCGGCCATTTACCGAAGCAAGTACAGAGACAGCAGCTTGCAGGCTTTCTACAAAAAGCTGAACCGTGAGAAGTATGTTTTTGTTGAAAGTGTACCTGAAAGCGACAGTGTTTCCTTGGAATGTATGTCCCAATTGCTTTTTTATGCTCATCTCTGAATTTACTACTGTTAACGTAAGCCTCGGAGGCGGGTTCTAGAGACGTTGCGGTCGACGGTTTGACCACCCTTGATACAGAACATGCTCTTTTTTTTTAGTTACTTTAAAGTTACTTCTTTCTTAGAAAGCCGTAGTAAAGACTCAAAGCGCATTATAACAAATTGTTTTTGATCCATTTTAATTTCGCAAGTTAAAATAAAAACACGAACAAACAAATGCTAATATTTATTGTTTGTGCATCTGTTATCTGTCTTTGTAGTATTTGTTATTATTAATTGTATTACTTGTTTGTTAACGTTACTAATAAGTAACAAATAAGTTACTAAACGTTACTAATAAGTAGTTGCAGATAAAAAATGGATAGTTTTATAACATCGTGCATTTTTGTTGCAGTAATTAATTGTATTTACAATTCAAACGTTCATTACCTAATCCTGCACCAACTATTGTGCCCCTAGGTCCTGATGGAAATTTATAAGCTGCTCCTGCGACTGTACCAGCTAAGGCATGTTCTAGTATACCACTTCTACCTCTGTATACAGATAAGGTTGTTGATACAGCCCTAAAATTGATCAAATAAGTTAATTTGGATATAAAAGAATATAATGATAGATAGACATACATATATGTTGTGGAAAACACAGTAACTCTCCAACTCCATTTCCAAGCTCCTCGTGCAAAACCTAATGTTACTTTGTCTTGTAATCTTTTCTAAAATTGTATAAATAAATAAACATTTAATCTACGTGAAACAAAAGATTTAACTTTATTACATTTATTTATTTACTTAGAAAAAATATATGAATAAACACCATTGCAATAAAAAAATATTCAATTAAAATAACGATATGTTGCATAATATATAACATAATTGTAATATTTGGACAATTTTAATATAATAATTGTATTTTAATTGAAATATGGATTTGCAAATGTAATAAATAAGTTAATTTCCTCTTAATCCAACAATATATGCATTTGCTTTTAAGCAGCTTTGAAAGTTCATACTGTCTTAGATGCTTCTGTTTTAACTAAATTCTATATTGAACTATCATAGC